>CM033734.1:48267499-48405342 GCA_019671005.1 Hibiscus mutabilis | reverse complement strand
GAGCTACTCTTCCTCCAAGAACTTCTTATCTAGCGCCGTCTTCTTCCTTTTATCCGGACTTAGCTCTAATGGTTTTGTCTGTACTATCTTTTTTTTATACCCTCAGTCACTGACTCTTTCTCACATCTCGATCTCTAGAAGGCCTAATGAATCGATCTCTCTTTCTTTTTGTCTCATCTCGTGTTTATGAAGGTTTTCTTTTCTTCGTGGCTCTATCTCCTTTCCTCTTCCCATTCAAAAGGGTCCATTCTAACCGGCTTGGATTCAATAGCAGCTGAGTCAATAGCTGGGGATTCGAGAACAGTAAGAAGAGTAACTGCTGATTCTCTAGCTGATTCCTCGTCAATTAACATTGCCTTCTGTAAGAGCTATCTGATATTATTCTGTTTACAGGCAAGGAGCTTTCAACAAGCATGGTACGAGAGGAAACAGACCAGCCTTAGGCCTCTTCAGCTAAGTGTCAAAGACCGTTGCCAGCTACTGCTAGTCGCAAACAAGCCCTTATATCAAACAGGCGTATAAGAAGTTTCCCCTATTAGATTGCTTTGTAAACTAGCGCCATTTCCCTTTAAATGACGGTGGGTACCAAACCTTTTTAATGGGGGTCTCTCGCTTGTTATCTTGCTGGTTAAAACGGAGCTTACCTCTCTATGATCTACCTTATCGAACTGCTAGGTCCAGTCAACCCTAGATCGGCCGTAGAAGGAAGGGCCATGGGATGGAGTATTGATACCGCTACAGTTGATTGAATCAAGTCCTACTTGTGGTGCAGCCCTTAGGCTTAGGGTCCTGGCTCCAGTCAAAGAGACGGACGGATGCAAGGTTGAAGCGGAAAAAGGATTAGCATCGGGGGCTGCATGTAACCAACCAAGAAGGAAATCTTATCTTTCCCCTTCTTACCCAAATAAATAGATCTTGCTCCGGACATCACCGGTGAACTCGAAGCAGGATGGAATTCAGTCAAAGACAGGACCAGGATAGAAATTCGTCATAATATTAAGAGCATGGGGCAGTCTATAGCTTCTGTTAAAGAAGAGCTAGCGGAATGTATAGAAATCGGCTTCTTGAGGAGTTATACTAAGCCAAGGAAGAGATTTAGCAGTCATTGAGACAAAGACTTAGCGCAAGAGTAGGAGTAGGATCAGGAGGCTTAGGCACCTAAGGGGCGTAGCGAGCAATGCTAAACTAGCCATTTGAGGAGAGAGGGATAGCTATGCATGTACGGCTACTAAGGGATACAATTTTATCCTAATCAACCGACTTTATCGAGAAAGATTACTTTTTTAGGCCAAGAGGTTGATAGCGAGATCTCGAATCAACTTATTGGTCTTATGGTATACCTCAAGATATAGAGAATGATACCAAAGATCTGCTTTTTGTTTATAAACTCTCTGGCGGATGGGTAATACCCGAGTAGCTATTTATGATACTATGCAATTTGTGCAACCAGATGTGCATACAATATGCATGGGATTGGCCGCTTCAATGGGATCTTTTCTCCTGGCCGGAGGAGAAATTACCAAACATCTAGCATTCCCCCACGCTCGGCGCCAATGAGTTTTTTTTTATTTGATGGAAAGAAAAAGGAAGACTATGCCTTCGTCATATGAAATATGAATTAGTAAGTAATAATAGCATGACACTTCGAATTCGATATGAATTTTTTTGATTTCTTTTTTATTTATTAGATTATGTATCGAAAGAGTAGTATGAGAGAAAGGGGATTTCCAATTTTATCTTAGCTGTCGTGGGCCCATCTCAGCGTCACAAACTTTTTTCTTTTCACACCAGAGGCTATTAACAATATTTATGTTATAAATATAAAATTAAAAGAGTATGAAAAAAAAGACTATTTTTTCTTTCTTTTTTTTGAAAAAAACTTTGGGATTGCTGAATCACAGACGAAATAAATAATAAATATATAAAGCAACAGAGCCATCATAGTATTTTTTAACTTTATCCAAAAAAAAGAAGGGTGGTAATTGGATTATTTATTGATCCGGGTCTAATAGACTCTATATTTTTTCTTTTTCTTTTTTTTCGATGAAAGAAAAAAAGAGAATTCCATTGTAAAGCCGTATGCAATGCACAAAAAATACTTGTACGGTTGTTCAATTCTATATTTTTCTTATTATTCTTTAGCTATTCTTCTCGTCTCATTATGTGAGTTAGACGAACCTTTTATTATGTTATATCATCAGGGTAATGATCCATCAACCTGGTAGTTATTTTTATGAGGCACAAACGGGAGAATTTATCCTGGAAGCGGAAGAACTACTGAAACTTCGCGAAAGCATCACAAGGGTTTATGTACAAAGAACGGGCAAGCCCCTGTGGGTTGTATCCGAAGACATGGAAATAGATGTTTTTATGTCAGAAACAGAAGCCCAAGCTCATGGAATTGTGGATCATGTAGCGGTTACATAACAAATAGCAACGATTTAACACCAATCCATAATTTAATTAAGATTGATTTAATCCCTCTTATTCCTTTCCTTCTTAACTTAAGCCTAAGGGGCTAATATTTTATTAATCTTTTAAATAGAATTAAAAGAATTAATTCAGAATCATCTGGTTAGGATCGATCTAAACCAGTCTATTATGTATATGATTTAGTATGCCAACTATTAAACAACTTATTAGAAATGCAAGACAGCCAATTAGAAATGTCACTAAATCCTCTGCTCTTGGGGGATGTCCTCAGCGCCGAGGAACATGTACTAGGGTGTATGTGCGACTTGTTCAGATCATGGGCTGAGAAAAAAGATACCGGTGAATAGAATGGGGTTCTTCCGTTCACTATCTAAAAAAGATAGATCTACCATATCCTTCTATTGTGTATGAAATTTATGGTTTCCGTCGGCGCAAATCCAATCTTGGGATTTAGGATGAGAAAAAATTCCCCATTGGTAGCAAATGCTTATCCATTAAGCGGGGAAAATCCTATTTAAAAAGCAAAAAGATTATACTTCGACTCTTGCAAAGAACGGACTAACAGGGTCAGCTACCCAATTAATCCTCATACTTACATACCGTTACTGTATAAGATAGATCTCGTTGTGAAAGATCTATTACTGGAAAATTTATGAGTAGAGCCGAAGAGTGTGAACTGTACAAGTTACCAATTAAATGAAGGAATGGGCTCCGGTGTATAGAGAGGGCCTCACCGTTTAAGAAGTAACCATAGAAACGATGGAACCCACTATTTATTTATCCATTTCTATTTACTCCTTTATTTTAATTAATATGTTTTTTTATACCTAGTATCAATACAATTTCTTATTTCAAGGCGAAATGCCTAGAAAAAAGGAAAAATCGTGGTCAGGACGGTTATAGTAGCAAAAGCCATTGGAATTTTTATTTTATACATTGGAAGAATCCATTTTGTTATTAATAGACTAAAAAAGAATAACTGAAAGAAAGAATTAGTTATTCATCAAAATTTCTTTTATTCAATGACCAGAATTAAACGGAGACGTCGAACAAAAATTAGTTTATTTGCATCAAGCTTTCGAGGGGCTCATTCAAGACTTACTCGAACTATTACTCAACAAAGAATAAGAGCTTTGGTTTCGGCTCATCGGGATAGAGATAGGAAAAAAAAAGATTTTCGTCGTTTGTGGATTACTCGAATAAATGTAGTAATTCGCGGAATGGGGGTATCCTGTAGTTATAGTAGATTAATACACAATCTGTACAAGAAACAGTTGCTTCTGAATCGTAAAATACTTGCACAAATAGCTATCTCAAATAAGAATTGTCTTTATATGATTTCCAACGAGATTATAAAATAAGGATATCGGAAGGAATCCAACGAAATGCTTTAAATGAAATAGGGTTCCCTCGAGAATGAACCCGGGGAAGGTAGAGTAGAAATTAATATGATAAAAAATTCTGATTCTGATAAGGTCATCAAAACAAGATGAGCGAAGACGCTCAATAAAAAAAAATCTCTTTTTCTTCCCCAACCAGATTTGATTCTTTTATTTATTTTTTTCTTTTGATTATCAGATTTTTTGAATAAAGCATCAGTCTACGTTTGATAATTTTGAATCAATTGAAGGGGTAAGCCTATTTATTTCTGGTTCTAAGAGCAGTAGTTCTAGCGGTCGACTCACTTCTTTCAAATTGTTTCTCATTATTAAGAAATGGTAACAAAGATAAAATACGAGCTTGTTTTATAGCAATAGTAATTAATCATTATTGTTTTAAGGTCAATTTATTTACTCGCATAGATAATATTTTTCCTTGTTAACTAATAAATCGACTAATTAAACTCATGTTTCTATAATCAATTCGATCCCCCGATTGGATCGGGGGCAAACGCCTACGAAAAGATCGCTTGGATTTAAGAAAGAGTCGCTTGGATTTATCCATGATTTCTTTATTCCTTATTTCTAAAAAGAATCCTATCTCTATTTCTAAAATCCTATTTTGATCGTATAAAATTCAAATTAAATTATAGTAAAATTTTAGAATGAATATAATAAACAAGATTTGGTTTGTTTATTTTATTATTATTTATTATTTAAATGTATATAAATTTAAATATATGATATATAATAATATAATAATTAATAATATTAATAATAAATATATATAATTAATAATATAAATATATATAATTAATAATAAATATAAAAATATATATATAATATGCATATAAATAAAATATGCGTTATATCTATAACTAATTATATAATTATATACTTAATATATTATAACCTAATGTCATAATTTTCTGTCATATTTTCATATTCTCGGGAAGGGGTGACATATACGAGCAGGTTTATTTTTTATCTCCCCGTGAATTGTATGTTTGTAACAATAGGGACATAATTTCTTCAACTCCAATCGACTAGGCGTATTGTGTCGATTTTTTTGAGTAATATACCTGGAAATGCCCGTTGATTCCTTATTAACATTAACGTCACTTCGAACACAACTGGTACATTCCAAAATAATCGTTACTCGGACATCTTTACTCTTGGCCATGAACCTCCTTTGAGTTTTTAATTCACCCAACTTTTCTATTTTCCGATCAAAAGCGAAGAAGAAAGGAATGAAAAATAAATAAATAAAAGTTGCTAACTCAAAACCAAATCTTGAAAGATTTCGTTGCAATCTATATAGTAAATCAATATAGATTTATAGTAATAGTAAATAATAAGAATAAGTAATACAACGATTTCTAACTCTATTTAGAATCAAATAACAGTACAGTATTTTCTTTAAGTATCTTGTAGGATACTGTTGTTCCAGTCACATTTCTCTTTCCGCTCTACTAGTATTTAATTGGAGCTTGAACCTGAATTTCGGCGAGGTTGAATCCACTTTTTTCGTTCTACCTTCCTTATTTATTTTATCTAATTCTAAAAAAAACTAAAATAAAAATAAAGGGGGGTAAAAGAGTAGTCACAGATATTTGATTGTATCTCGATCTAATTTTTTCACCCCGTCCCGTGGCAATAACTAGAATTAAAAAAGGGAATGTTAACGCATCCGGGAAGAAACGATTAATCTCTATCAATAAACCCGCTAAAGAACCGAACCAGAGAGTACTTAGTACCGGTGCTACGGAAAGATATGTTTTTAGATCTCACATTTAAAATCCTCATTCTTTATCGTATTACATTAAGGTAATACATATATAATCACATGTATGTGTGGTTAAAGACCACTTGTATTTGTATATTTGTACCCGAAATTCCTAATTCAAAGTTCAAATTTAAATGTACAATGATTCGATAGATAAGATTTTCCATTTCTTAAAACAGCAAAATAGGTCCCTTTCCGCCTGAGAATTCCCGCCAAAAATATTCATTTACTATTCATTATATGGTTGTTATATGATATGAGACCAAAAAGAGGAAACGGAAAGATAATTTTTGTATATCAATAGATGAAATAAGGGTGTGGAAAACAAGACAGGGATTCTCTACAATGACATTGTAGGCCAATTGAAAGGGATGTAGCGCAGCTTGGTAGCGCGTTTGTTTTGGGTACAAAATGTCACGGGTTCAAATCCTGTCATCCCTACCTATTACTTCTCCTTTGAGCAGTAACGAGGGAGTAGTTTTAGATTGATTAAAATTAAGCATACATAATCTATCATTTTCTCATATTATATATGATATATGATAGTATAGGTGTGCGCGATGTATTGGGGTTATAAAATAAAAGAATCCTCTTTTTTACAGTCTTATTTATTATGATAAGAAAGCGCTTTTAGTTCAGTTCGGTAGAACGTGGGTCTCCAAAATCCAATGTCGTAGGTTCAAATCCTACAGAGCGCGATTCCGCTCTTATTAGGTCAAAATTACACCGAACTGAAAAAATTGAACACCAATTCGAATTTGACCTCCTTGGATTAAATTAAAATTAGAAAATTATTATAAAATTAAAGAATTAAAGAAAGGGGTCAGTCAAAAAAAGAGATGGTAATTAATCAAAGATCCAACTGATCACCACGTCTGTATTATAAATATGCGGTTACGAATAATCCAACCAAAGTAATAGAAATTAGACCTAAGACGATTCCAAATAGAAAAATTTCAATCATTTCAATTTATTTGAAAGGAGAAAAAGAAAGGTAATATCTATCCCTAAATATTAATCTCTATTGCCCATGAATATCAATAATTAATAATTGATAATTAACACGGTAAGGAACTATAGAATATTATAGAATATATGGAATAGAACAGAAAGCTTTGTTTTTATGAATTGTTCGTTCATTCAATTAATTTTCAAATAAGTCGTCTCTTACTCAGACCAATAAATAAAGCTGAGCTTATAGTTAAAGCCGGTAGTAAAAAACTGAAATAACTAGTTATAGTAGGCATGAAGAGGCTAAATGAAATATGTTCTTTTATACATATGTTTATAAAGCACTTACCTAAGTTTCAATTTTTAAACGAGTCGGGGATAAGCAAAAATACCAATTGAAATAATAAGTTCAATTGAAATTTTTGATTCATCAATCATTCTAAACAGTATTCACAAAAATAGAGCGGCAGGCCAAGAGTAAAAACGAAAAAGAAATCGATTCATCATCTTTGTAGTTAGGTCAAGAAAAACCCTTTGGATCTAATACAAGAATACAAGAAAGGTCGCCTCACAAATATTGATTAGTAGAATTTTTTATTTTATTCTTTGCTTTTTTTATATATATCTAATATTATCGACTACTATTACTTGTTACTAGACGACTAAGCAATTCCTTAAAAAAAGGAGGGCTTACAACAAAAAAAACAAAAAACCTTTAAGCAACTACGAAAAAAAAAGTCAATTTTTTGATTTCGCATCTAATTGACTTATGGAAATATGATAATTTCCTTCATGAATTATTATAAACCAACTTGTTGGATTCACGGGTTACCTGATCTTACGTTTCTAGGCCCAAGCCAATAATAGAACCCCTATATTATATATTCTAATTATTATATTCCAGGAATTTGAGGAATTTTCTATTGCATGATACGTGGTTATACATCAACAAGCAAGAAGAAGAAAGAAATTATCTAGCACTTCGTGTCGATATATTGTTTGAAATTGCGTTCTTTGTGTCGTAAGAAGGATAGCTATACTGATTCGGTATACTCTAAAAATACCTTTGGTACAATATTGACGATCTCACAAAGATTTAGTTTCATGAAATTTCCGTTCTCGATCCCATCTTTTACTAATCGATCCCCTACAAGAATATGTGGAGCTTAGCATGTCCGGAAGCACGTAAAAACGTTCTTTTGCTGATATTATTACCGTATTCGATACCGGGTCATTCACATATTACTATACCTTCCCTATTCATCGCAGTTGGTTATTCGTCACAGAGACAAGTTTTTAGCTTATGATGTGTTTGGAAGCCCTCGTCCAAACGAGTATTTTACAGAGAGTCGACAAGGAATTCCATTAATAACTGACCGTTTTGATTCTTTGGAACAACTTGATGAATTTAGTAGATCTTTTTAGGAGGACCCAATGACCATAGATCGAACCTATCCAATTTTTACAATACGAAGGTTGGCTGTTCACGGACTAGCTGTACCTACCGTTTCTTTTTTGGGGTTAATATCAGCAATGCAGTTCATCCAACGATAAACCTAATTCAAATTAATTATAGAGCTATGACACAATCAAACCCGAACGAACAAAATGTTGAATTGAATCGTACCAGCCTCTACTGGGGGTTATTACTCATTTTTGTGCTTGCTGTTTTATTTTCCAATTATTTCTTCAATTAAGAAAAAAAAGATTAGTAGAATATTAAGTAATAGTAGGAATTCTCTTATCCCATTCGGAAGGATTGTATCTCATAATTATCTATGACTGTTTATGTCTTTAGCACGACCACTTGATGAAATGCGGAGGGAAGCGGATAAATGGCGATACTACTTTGGAAGGATTCCTCTTTGGATAATAGGTACGATAAACGTATTCCCGTGATCGAGTTTAATAGGTATTTTCTTTTATGGTTCATATTCTGGATTGGGTTCGTCCCTCTAATATGTAATATAAGATGTAATAATGGGATGAACTAAGTTATAGGCATGAAAGTGTAAGAACTCAACGGGACCCCTCCTCTTTCGTTGTCTGATTCGCGAGGAGGGGGCCCGCTCAATTCGTAATGATCATGATCATAATATTTTGGTCGTATAAATGACAACAAATGGATCACTTTTTCTGATGATTTTTTTGAAAAACGAACTCAATTAATTGATTCATAGCATCTGTTCTTCGATAGTATCTATCAAGACTTTCAAGGTTAGAAGAAAAAAAAAAGAATCACTCAATTGGATGACACAATATATATTTAATATATATATTATTTCTTTTTTTTCTGTCGACCAGATATCAAGCAAACCCATTCTAGATTAGCCTAATATTACTCTATTTATTTTAGTATTTCATCAAAGTTTGAAATTCTTTTATAAGTTCATCGCCTTGATTCTATTTTATCAAAAAACAAAAAAAAGGATTCCTTCTCTTTTTTTTTGTTGTCCATTACTTTATATTCTACTTATTTAGTTTAGACTTATTTTATACTTATTATATTATCCTTATTACTTATTCTATTATAAGTAAATTATAAGTAAATAAAAAAAATAAAGGGTTCTGAAAAATCTGGAAAAATCTAAACAAAGAATAGAAATCTTTGACGAACGGGTTCCGTTATTATTTTGACACAAGAAAAGATATGTAAAATTCCTTTTCTTGTGTCGAAGGCTAAGAAGACGAAGAATACTCCCTATAATTATTTGTTCCCCTCATTTATCCTTCCTTTCGATTCTCCGCTTACTTATCTTATGTTTAGTATCTAATCAAATTGAATTTAGAAAACAAAACCCATTCTGTGACATTTAAATCTGAACCTATTATGTGACACTTCAATCTGACAATAGGAATATAATTACACCCCTCCAATTTAATACAACTTAGATTGAAAAAAGAAAAAAAAGGTAAAAACAAATAGTCTTCTTCACAATATACATATTTTGAATGCGGGAAAAGTAATTCCTAGAGAAATAATATAAACAAGCAAAAGACTTTTCATACTTTTTTCATCATACCTAACCTAATTGCTAGGAAGAATTTGTTCTTTTTTACAAATTTGATATTGATAAATCCACGGATCTAGAAATTCATTTCGGACACTTGAACCTTCTCAATCTGTTTCTTTTTAAGAACCAAAAAGATTTGTGCAAAAACAATAGATGCCAAGAAGAACAAAAGGCCTTGGACGCGTAGTGGATCTTGAAGTACTATTTCTGCATCCCCTGACAAATCCACCCACATTAGGATTAATTGTTAATGGTTGATCGAGTTTGATAGATTCACCCTCTGAAACAAGAAGTTCTGGTCCTGGGGGAATAATATCAACCACTTGATGTCCATCCAATGCATCCGTTATGGTTATTTCGTACCCCTTTTTTCTTTTCATATGATTTTGCTTACTATACCAGTTGCCGTAGCATTATAAACTGTATTGTTACTTTTGTTCCCGCTGGGATAAATCTGTCCCCCTTCCCTGTTTCCGCCTACGCATATGGGATATTTTAAGAAATGAACATCCTTATTACTAGCGGTGTCTGGGAAAGAATAGGAAAGGTGATTTTACTATATTTTTGACCAGGAACATGACCTATCACAAGAATATTTTTCTTAGTGGGGCGGTAGTTCTGAAAAGACAGATTGCCTATCTTTTCTTTCATCTCGGGCGAAATACGATCATGAGGAGCTAACTCAAACCCCTCTGGTAAAATAAGAACAACACCCACATTCAAAGCCCCTTTCTTACCATTAGCAAGAACTTGTTTCAGTTGCATATCATAAGAAATTCTAACAACCGCTTTCAAATACAATGTCGGGAAATACTTGCTTGTGGAACCTCAATATCCACGGGTTTATTAGCTAAATGGCAATTGGCACATACAATACGCCCAGTTGCTTCTATGTGGATTTTCATACCCCTGCTACGCAAAAATGGGATATGCATTTGAAATGGATGCCCCGGTTATTATATAGATCATGAGCGATACGAAAATGGATCGAGTAATCTCCTTCTTTATCCAAGAAAAAGTATTTCTAGTTTGCATGGTCCAATCATTGATCCCGAAAATTTCTACAATAAAATTAGGTAGGTCACTAGTATAGTTCCCTATCCACGATTTTGCTATTTACTTTTACTGAAAACTGAAAAAAAATTACTGAAATAGAGGAGTCTCCTGATGGGTAGAAAGAGTAAAGTAAGTACGACTTTGCATGCTTTGCTTATATAGAAAGTAAGGAAATATTATACTTGAATACGTGAATCATTTTTCAGTCATTCATTGAATGATAAATAACTACAAGTGACGGAGATACACGATTTAAATAACGAAATATCTAATATTTAAAAATTGTATCTAGAATGACTAGAAATATAGAAACAAGACCAGGTATAATTTGATCATTATGAGCAAATCCAAAATCTTTGTAGATATAGCCAATCATTAGTTCCCAACCGTGGGGCGAATGGAATCCGATACATAAATCTGTTAATAAAAGAATAGAAAAAGCTTTTATTGTGTCGCTTAAATTATATAGGAATTCTTGAACCCAAGAGTTAAGAATAAGAAGTTCTTCATTCCCCAAAATAGAATAATCATTTAGAATAACGAAACAGATTAGATTTGTCGATAAGTGCAAAATCGTATGGATATGATCCTCATTGTGCATCTTGATCAATTGGATCATTTCTTTGTGGATTCCTATACGTAGTTTTTGTAGATGTGTTTCCGGGTATTCTTTTATCATTTTGTCCAACAGGAAGAGTTCCTCTACTTCTATGAATTGTTATAGAATACTCTTTTCTTGAATATCATTCAAAAAGGTTTCGGATTGCCTAGCATCCCACCAATTAGTAATCCAAGATTTCAGACTTTTATTAAATGAGAGAGAGATCCACTAGGGCAAAAATACTATAGATGCAAGATATAGAAGGGGAGTGAATGCTTTCTTTTTTGCCATTTTTTAATCTGTGAATTGTTAATGAACCCACCTCATTCGTTGACTTTATGTGATCTAATCTTTCTATCAAGCATGCCTTTCATTATATTATTTCTTTATACTATAAGGTAGGGACCCATGAATCTAGTCTCTGTTTTTTTTATTCAATGCTTAGTCCTTGAATCTAAAAAGAATACAGAAATAGAAAAAAGAATCCATTTTGAATTCGAATGTTCGAATGAAATATCTACATTATTGTTATATTGATATTGTTTCCAGATATCTTAAATGATCAAATTCGAAGCAATTGCCCTCTTTTGATAACTGCCCGAAAGAACCGCTTCAAATAATAAAGATTGTTCTATTCAGATTTTGAAGCGAAGAAGCACCCTGGCTATATTCTGTATCTAACGTATCAACTCAAAATATTGAAACTAAAATGCGAAAATCCTTATTTCGAAATACTTTGATATATGAGACAAATATATTATTTCGATTTCTTGCTTGTTTTGTTACCGAATTAAATTGAGTGGTTTTACAGACGCATAAAAAAACAATTTTTGTGGACAAAAAAACTTTTTTTATGTTATGACTCTTCCGTATACGTCTGCTTTGGTTCGAATGGGCATTCTGAAGAAACTTTAGTTTAGTTCTGCTATAGAAAAAAAGGATTCTTGGCTTGAGTTTTTTCCTCCTGGCGAGAAAGCATTTATTCTCTGCAATTCATTTCAAAAGACTTCAATCGGTACACACAAAAAATAGGCCAATTCAGCAGCTTTTTGCTTAATTTCTCGCGGAGTTAAATTCTCATCAGTACGAGTCAAGGGAATGGCCCCCTGGCCTCTGATTTCCATATAAAGGACACGACGAGCATAAATACCCTCTTTAACTTCTATTCTGATGGACTTAATATCTTTCATAAGGAATCGTAGAAAGATGCGGTGATTTTTTCCAGGAAAACCCCAACGAAAAATACATACTATTCCCTCTTGTCTATCAAATTGATCATAACCACTCCCTCATTCCAAAAAATCGTGCACCACAAATAGGAACTAATAAAGAGGCCTGCGATCCCATAGAAAGACATTACGATTCCTTGTGGAAAAAAACTATTTGCTGAGACAGAAATAAAGATATCAAATTCCTACCAAGATAACTAGAAGTTCCAACTAATAAAAACCCTAATGAACAAAAAAAGGATAAAGGCCCAGCAGAAATTGCTTGTTTTTCGAGATCCCACTATAAATTCTATCTATATAGATTCTGATCGCCAACTCATACATACTAGATCCAGTTGCATTTTATTGGAATTGAGAGAATAACCAAAATTTACTTTTTTTTTGTTTCCGAAGTAACTCTCATCAACTAGTACTATTTTGATATTTTGATATGAACTTTTAGAAGGAATTCATCAAATTGCTTAGATCTAAAATCATCCCCTATACAGATCTACTAGATATATAGACTTTAATTTCATACATCCGTTCGGTACTTGCTATAATTCATTTAACCCTATATCATGTTTACGTATGCATAAGAGGTTTCCTTTATGTTCGGTTTGGGGAAGCCGAATGTTATACAATATTCTACTAAATAGGTATCTGTGGCATCTAAGTCTTGAAAAAAAATAGATAAGATTTGGTCTTGGCCCCATCCAATCTAAAAAATCTTAGTTTTTTGAACATACAAAGATAAAGAAGCATTTGCAATTGCCGGAAATACTAGGCCTACTAAAGGCACAAAAATAGAGGGAAAGTTGCTGAAAGTTGTCATAAAATGGGTACCTCAATTTAATATTTGTACCTCTTATAATGTTAGTTAGAAATATATCTTATAATGATTATATTATAATTCCTGTATTATAATTCGTATATTATACTAAATATATCTAAATACTAAGTATTTCTAAGCGAGTCTAGATATCTAATAAGTGCAAGGAATGTAGAGTTAAATAAAAGTACTTGCCCATCTTTCTAAATCAAATAAAATAGGTGTATGATAAGATAATCCACTTTCTTTATTATCTTACTTTATTCTTACTTTTCTTATTATTCTATTGTTCTTGTCTTCTAATTTAAATTTCGAATTTCAATTTTTGAATTTAATAAATAAAAAGTTTATTACAAATTGTCGAAAGATTCGATTCGTTAGAATCCGACCCAAGAACAGGGATTTTTAGTAAAAATCAATTTTTCGGGAGATATAGAAAGATGCAAAACTCTATATTTATATTATATTTTTTTCTATATTTGAATTATATATACATATGCAAGCAATAGAGGAAGATAAAATTCGTTTTATTTGTCTCGCCAAATTCAAATTTCATTTCACAGAAGGAAAAATTCGCTTTTTATCTTGTCGATAGAGGTTTACTCATTAGTAATATCGGATAATAATAATTATCCACATAATTCGTTTTTCGACAATTCCATTTTATGTCACAAAGTCAAAGCCCATTACGCGGGCTTTGACTTTGATTCTGATAAACTAACTGCCTTTTCACTACAAAAAAAATAATTTAACTTAAGACTCTACTTGACTGAATTTTGATTCAAAGGAAAAAAACCGTGGAGCTGAACTAACTCACTCAGAACACCTTTTAAAGGATTACGTGGTACGATTGGATCGAATAAACCCTTATGGAATAAATATTCAGCCATATGTGAACCTTCAGGTATTGTTTTATTCAATGTTTGCTCAATTACTCTTTTAACCGCAAATGCAATATAGGCATTGGGTTCAACAATAATGATATCCCCCAACATACCAAAACTCGCGGTCATTCCACCAGTAGTAGGAGATGTAAGAATTGATACATAAAATAACTTTTTATTTGATTGATAATTATATAAAGCGGAAGATATTTTAGCCATTTGCATCAAGCTCAAACTTCCTTCTTGCATGCGTGCTCCTCCGAAAGCACACACTAGAATAAGAGGTAAAAAATTATTGGTAGCATATTCGATCAAACGGGTGATTTTCTCGCCTACTACGGATCCTATACTACCCCCATAAACTGAAAATCCATAACCCCGATTGCTATAGGAATACCGTTTAGTTGACTCGTGCCTGTTTGAATAACCTCAGTTAATCCTGTCTCTCTTTGATAAAAATCAATACGATCTTTATAAAGCTCTTCTTCAAACTGAAATTCAATGGGATCCAGAGAGATCATGTCTTCATCCATAGGACCCCAAGTGCCTGGATCAATCAAAAGTTCGATTCTATCTGAACTACTCATTTTCAAATGATATCCACATTATTCACAAATATTCATTTTTGACTTAAGCAATTTCTTATAATTTAATCCATAACAATTTTCACATTGAACCCACAAATGCTTGTATAGATCCGGATCATTAGAACTTTCTTTTAAAGTTAAATCATTACCATTTTCTCGAGTTATTATATCGAAATTCTTGCCTTCACTACTCTTTCCACCTTTGCGAGATCTCGTTCCTTATTTACCTGGGTGCACTACGTTTTCAAAAGCTTCCCGTCGAACCGATTTCTATTTCAATCTGTGTTGGACCGATCGATATACCAATAATCAAGTCTTCAATCAACTGGTGGAATACATCGCATCAACCTGGGAGCATTAGCCGATCTGGTACATCAATACATGTTCCTATGCCCATTCCAATCTTGTCTAACTTTGCAAACTTCCCCTTCTCAACTTGTATCTTGTTTGTTCTGGAAACACGTCTTCCTATTCCATCTTTTCTCGAATCCCCTTTAACGGAAGAAATAGAAGCTCAAGAAGGAATACCAAAACCTAGTTCACTCGCTAAGTCTTTTTGCATCCATGGCTGAATGGTTAAAGCGCCCAACCTAATAAAGAGGCAAATTCGTAGGTTCGATTCCTGCTGGATGCACTTGGAACGTTTAGTTCAATTGCTGCTCACGAAATTGTTACATATAGCTCGCCCTTATAGCTTATGGGGCACTTCACTCGCTCAACACTCGTTCTTCACTCGCTAGAGAAAGAAAAAGTATAGATGACTGAAAATCCCACTTAGAGATCGCAACTATAGTGAAGAGAAAATAAGTATCAGCAGGCACTAAAGGGGAAGCTTAGAGACGGAATTCAAATATAAGAATAGAGGAGTACGTTGGGGGTGAAGTAAAGATAACTCTAGCAATATAGACGGGGCCTGCTTCCCATTCATTCTTTTATAAGAATGCTCCTCGGCTGGTTAATAGGGCGCATCACTTTTGCTTCTGTAATAGAGGCGCTGTAATAGGCGCGTTTAGCTAACGAATAAAAACCTTGGTCAGCTTTCATTGGTCTAGCCCGGTCATTGCTTATCTCTTTCTTCTCTATCGGTGAATTGGGGGCAAGAGTGCTTGAAGAGAGAGCTACCCGAAGGAGGAGCAGTATACGCAAGGTCTAAGCCTTACATAGTTGTCTTTGTCTCCTCGTATATATTATTTATAATATAAGTACATTATTTTTATGAATATTTTGAAGTTTTTTAAAAATAATATATTTATATTAGAAATATTATATAAAAAATAAAACTAATATGCTTTTATTTATATATATTAATATATATAACTAATATATTTTATATTATTTATATATTTATATTGTTTTATTTATTCTATAAAATAATTTGAATTAATCTCAAGTAGTTTGAGATATATAATATTTGTGGTAAAATATTTTATAATTTTAAGTTGGTTTAGTGGTTAAGGTTTAGCTTTTCTATTTTAAGGTTTTGGGTTCAAACCCCTCCAAGCACATGGTTTAATATTTTTCTTCCAGCAAAACGACGTTATTTGGGGCTAAATTAAGCATCAAAACAGCCGCACCAAAACAACGTCGTTTTGACTTAGCGTGGGTGTTAAGAGTTAACAACGGAGTGGTATTTTCGAGTCACAAACTAAAGTTTAGTATTAATTTTAAACTTTTTTAAAATTCGATAGCATTTTTGAGTCAACGGTCATAGTTGAATGGTATATGATGTAGTTTACCCTAAATAAAACTATGATTGCCGAGAATGTCGTAATTATTTTATCACCACATTCATGTGTTTTATATAAAGCACACATCTCAGTCCATTCTTACAACGTTCATACACTGCAAGTATAAGAAAATTTCTTTCACTCCTTTAAGACCAGCATCATCGCTGCCGTAAGAAATGACACTGGAGCCGACGGACGCAGCCTCGAGCTGAACAAGGCCGTGGCGTGGAGTGCTTCAGGCATAGTTTGATCTTTCATTAAATCTCTCCAATATTCCGCTGCATCTTTTCTAGTTTCATTATGATTTGTGAGTAATTTTTTTTGCTCGGCAAAAAATGATTTATTATTGATAAAATCATAAAAGCTTAACCGGTTGTGAGCCTAGTTAAAAACCTCCCAAAATTTAAATGGAGGAAAAGAATACTCAATAACCAGGGAATACAAACTCCGACAATCGCATTCCACAATATCCAACGACCTACTATAATCCTAATCAAGACATAGCACCAAGACAAAATAAACCGAATAATCCATAGACATGGGAGCAAAGCAAATATAACTAAGTAGCAAGCATTTTAATATTTAGAATTCTAAATCTCCAAGAAGCACCTGTACTCAAAGCCATGAAGACTGTCGAACATTGAATCACCGCCTAACTTTGATAAACTCTTCTAACAGTCAAAAGGAATAGCTTGCAATATTGCCTCGAATGCAACCTTCTAGTGTTTAACTTTAAAGCACCCCAAACCAGAAGCATAAAAAGAGCACTATAACAGCCCATATACTTGGCAGCACTTAGACCCACAAACTCCTCATGAAGCTCGCGGACATTATATCACAGGCGACCCAATCTAACTTCAAGAAAACATGCATAAACAAAACCCAGTTTTGATTTCCCTCACCACCATGCCTTGAACAATACACTTCTACAGGCTCCTTCTTTTGCAAGATGGTCAGCAATAAGATTTCTTTCCCTTGTTGCATACACAAACTTCACGTGGATAATTTTGCTGATCCACCTATCTATGTAACCCCCTAGACCGGCCTATGCGTAAAGCCTCAATCTAGGAGATCACATTACATACTAAAGACTTTTCACGTAAATGCTTAAACGTTTAAAAGAGATTTAATGTATTAAAAATAACGGTTAATTTAAGCATAAATTAAATTAGTTATCCAAAATAAACCATATTCAGTGATACTACATCATAATCCTCATGGGGTAACATAATAAGTTGAACAATAACAAAATATAGGCTCATGTCACCTTGATTGAGACAGTATGGATGATAGAAATATTACAACAAAAGTCAAGTAAAAAATATGTCGATCCTCCAAGTGCCAGATCCAGAGAGCCTATCTGATGGTATCTGAAAGGAAAAATTTAAGGGTGTGAGCTAGGGAGCTCAGTGTGTCCCGACAAGTGCAGATAAACATATAATATATTACAGAAAGGTGCAAAACATTTCAGTAAATCATATAATATTCCAGTCAAGTTTTTATTTCAGACCTAGCTACCTTCCAACCGAACACCGATGTGCAGTCCCCCTATGAACTGCACCCAGAAGGTCTTACTCTAGGCCTTGCAGGTGTAAGAGCCTACCTAAGAGTATGTCTTAGGCCCAAAAAGTCTTACCCTAAGCCCATTGGGCATAAGAGCTTAATAGAAGGATTTACCAGCTGGATCAGGGCTATACCTGCAGACACTTTAAATTATATCCCAACAGTGTACCCCAAGTAAATCGATATACATAGTCATCAGAAATTAATTTGCATATATGCATACAACTGAATAAAATATAAATAAGATATCTCAAGTTCAGATCAGGCATAAGGTATACTCCCACAGATAAGATAACATGCTTTTATATCGGAAAAATATTCATGTTCAGATCAGAAAGTCATTTAGTACTATATATATATATTCAGAGAAATCATTCTTAACAGTTAATTTAAAATAGTAATATAGCACACACGGAACACACCTCAAAAAGTTGATCAAGAGGGTCTACTAGGCACCTGTCTCACCACAATCTGCAGCAGTGTTAGATACTAAAATATTACAGTATAAGGTTACAACAGAGAAATTTAAATTCTACTTAATTTAATTTACCGAGTTCAAGGTCATACGAGTAACTATGGGGGCGCGTTGATGAGCGGATCGAGAGGAACTAGGCTGAGCTGACGAACGATCAAACGAGTCTCGGGTACCTTTAACAAAATAATATATCAAGTCAGAATCCTTAATCCGAACTTTACTCATAAATTTAAATAATTTAAGAACTTATGCATGATCGTATTTAAGGTCGATTTCGTGTTAGAATATTATGAAATGACCTTCAAAAACGGACACAGGACGTCAAAAAACGTAAAATAGGGGTTTTCGAAAAATTTAACTTTTTGGGTCAAAGTCAACCTGACATCAGCAGTCAACGTTGACGTCATGTTGACATCATCGGCCAACGGTCAATACTGACGTCAACAGTCAACGCTGGCATCAGCGTTCAACAGTTTTGATTTGGGCAAGTTGACTCGGTCGGGTTGACTCGGTCGGGTTGACTCGGTCGGGTTGGCTCACTGATTCAACTCAGTCAACGGGTTGGATCGGGTCGATTCGGTTCAAAACCGGTTCATAGCAGGACCGGTTCAAGGCAGGTTCACCCAGGCCACCGTCCAAGGTTGCCAGAAATCACCTAGGCGGCGCGTGGAGTCCACACGCGGCCTTTCACGGTAAAAAATGGCCCGAAATAAACATTTTTAGGCAGGATTCAACCTTATATCAATTAAACAACCCAAAAACAACCCGGAAGCCGTCTAGAATTTACCAAACTCACCTATTCGGCCAAACGCCGGTGGAGGCTTAGATGGTGCTGGTCGGATGATCGAACGATAGGATTGAAATCGTCACGACGGGAGGATGACCGAGGTGCCGCTACTTTCCCCAACGGATGCCTCAATCTGCCTTAAACGACGACGGCACGAATTGATTAATCCCTAAATTGCGCCAAACCCTTGGACTTAGTTTGCCGACGAACAGTGAGGCGACGACGCGAGTGACATTAGGGGTTTTGATCGGGCTGTAGAGGGGAAACTTTTGGCGCCGGCGATGATCTGCACGGGGTGGCGATGGAGGCAGATCGAGCGGTGGCCGAAATGGGTAGGTAGGGGAGAAATTTGTGAGATTTGGGATAATTGGTTCGAACAAATGGAAAATTGAAGAGTCAGATTTGGTTTTTCATTATTTTTAATATGCTGGGCTGAAGATGGTTATAATTTAATTTAAGAAAACCGTATTAGATATGAGCTTTAGCTTAACTGGTTACGCCTTTTTCCCAATGCAGCCAAGGTCACGGGTTCAACTCCGTTGGCTGCAAATTTCTTTTATTTTCCTCGTTTTTCAATCAACATTCATCAATCCCATTTTTTTTACAGGTGTTACAATCTATCTCTTCGAATACGATCCACCAACGCCAATGCCTAAGTGTTTTGTCTCCAATCCAATTTAGTGAACTTTTGAATCCTACTCTATTACGAGTATAGCTTTATCTACCCATCCGGCTTCAAAAAAGATTGACAATGCAGTCTTGATCGCCTCCAGCTCAGAATAATCAGAGCAAATTATGTCCACTGGTCCAGAAAACATTGCTCTAATGTCACCAGACTTGGATCTCAACACGCCCCCGCAACCCGCTGCTGATTCTTTGTAAGCTCCATCCACATTAAACTTTACTTCACCCTCGTTTGGTGGGAGTCAATCTAGAGTTTTTGTGATGGTTGAAGCACAACTTGCAGGATTAATCCACCAATTTTCCTCATTAAGAAGGTATGATGTAAGCTCTCATCTTTGTATAGAACAAAAGATCCTTCGTTGTGGTTGCTTTTTCCTCAAAGATCTTCTCATTCCTCGCCAACCATAAACTCCATATTGCTGAAGCTATTGAAATACACCATACTGTCTTGAGCTGACCAGATCAATTGTAAGGATCCCTCCTGACCGACCTGTCGCCTCTGACACCTTGAAATCAAATTCATCATTGTACCATAATCTCCCAACTTCAGCTTCACTGACCGCTTCTTTTTTTGTTTCTTGTATGAATACCATTTCCGCTCAATGCAATCGAATCAGTTTCCTTGCCGTCGAAACCTTCACCACCGAGCCCATTCCTCTAATGTTCCATGATAAAATCCTCATCCTGACAATTTTCCCAATTCTGAAGCACTTATTCCGCCTTGCCTGACTGTTCGATCTCCTCCAAACGAGTTATTTCTTCCAGGGCTTCTTGTTCGTCACCCCTAATTTCAATGCCTATAGATTTTCCCAATGCTAGCACCTTTTCTGCCTCCTTTGTAAAATTATCCCATCTTGCCTGCATGTCGGAGTCGGACAACGATCTACCTTCCAGTTCAGACTTTTTCGCTGAGAATTTCCCCTTCTTTTTGTTGAATCTACGTTGCGCTCAATCCCTTTTTCTTCTCTCGGCTTCAGACAATACTTTGTCCTGAAAATCCTTTAAAGATGCATACCTTCTCTCCCTTACTCTGTTGGGACTTTTCTGAAACTCGGGGAGATTAAACTTAGGACTCCCGCCCTTAGGAGAGAGCTCTGTATCTCCCAACTCGCGAAAACCCTCTGAGACTGGACCAATTGACTATTGAGGGATCTCAATGGTAAAGATAGCACAGCTCCATTTGATGACTCGGGTTCGAGAAACATAGTTTGTAAGCGTGCATAAGTTTATCCATAATTGAAATCCAACTAAGATACTACCTTCTAGTGTGGATCCATGATCGAACTGGTATCTTTACGGTAAAAAAAATTATCTGATTTGCTGGTCAATGAAGGAGAAATTGTACCCGAGTACGACTTGGACAAAATTTGGAAATTGAAAGTCCCTCCAAGTAGATTTGTTGGTTTTGTAAAATGTAAATTGGATTAGATTTTCATTTTCTAAGATTTGAATTAACTGGATCTAATATTTAGGTCAAATTCTTCTTTTAGTTCCGTAGTCTAATGCCCTTTGTATAACCGGGTCTAAATATTTTTTTTGCTCGATAAATATGATTTTATTAAGGATAAACATACATGTCAATATTCAAATTGTGCCTCGTTAAAAAATTTCCTATACCTAAATAGAGGAAAAGAGTACGCTCGGTAAGGAAATACAGAAACAACCTGATACAATTCTAACCAACTGAAACACCTAAGGACAAGGAAATCTTCAAATCATACAAAGCTGAAAACATTCCCAGATTACTACTAAAATGGACCACTTTAGACTCTGATAAAACAAACTTACCACCATGCCTTGAATAAGGAACCACTTTTGCCTGTCAGATTTTGCAAGGTAGTCCGCTATAGCATTTCTTTCTCTCTGAACATACGACCATAGCACCGAAACTATTAAAAGCATAAAACGGTCTATCTCTTCAAAAATTGCTCACCATCCCCACGGATGAGGCAAAAGGATACTAATCCAGTTTAATACCACCTGGGAATCGGACTCAACTATAAGTGTTGCCTTGCCGACCCAATTTGCTTCAACGAAGACCTGTAGAGACTAGAGCTATTTTAATCACAATCAGTTCAGCAAAATCAGATTCTTGATTAGGGACAGGCCCTGAAAACATGGACCTAACTTCATCTGAAGCCAAGAGAAGCACTCTACCACAGCTTGCTGCAGCGCTAATAGTTGCTCCATTGACGTTACATTTAACCATACCCTCGCTTGGTGGGATGCGAACAAAGTTCGAGCCGTTTGCTGCATGGATTGCAGTCGAAGCACGCGAAAGGGTTTCCCACTAGTCATCGTCCTTGCGGAGAAGATCATCTTTCGCTGCCTTGCACCATAAAAAAACACGCATCTTAGAATAGAACACTAGATCCCCAAGTCTCAACTTGACACTTCTTCACCGGTTGTTTCCCTTTGCTGATAGTGTCCTTCGTACCTTGCTGATCCGAACCTGGACGGACTTATTTTCCAGTACGTCGACCTCACACTGTATATTGCCCACTTTACGCGAATACGGAAACCATTTAATCTTTCAATGGCCCTGTCGGCATCTTGTTTATTGGAATATCTTACAAAACCAAACCTTCTGCCTGTTCTATCGACCTTGCTTGCTATGAAAGAGTCTACCAAATCTCCATGCCTCCCGAATACTTGTCTTAACCCAAACCAGTGCAACGTCGGCGGGATGTTATTGACGAATAGCGTGACTGTCATTTGCTCCAGCCATTGAATAGCCCGACAAGGTTAACCGGGTCTAAATGTATGATTTTAGTTTGGTTTTGAGTTTTATTATTTGTTGTTAAGACATACGATTAAAAAATGTGATTAAGCCAAAAAAAAAATTGTGCTTTTAATCCTTGTAGTCAGATTGTACTAATAAATATATACTATCTTATAATCACATCATACGATTAAAAAAAATGAGCTTCAATATAACTTCGACACTACCCGGATTGCCTGCTTTACCATCTATCCTAACATAGATTTGACCCAATTTCAATTTGGGTCCATCTCTTTGTCAAATTTATAAGTTTTTTTAATAGACTGATGTGATTACATGGTAATTTATGTTTATACTTTTTCTTGGCCTTTTGACAAGGCACACATACATGCACACACAAGTGTTTGAATTCTGGTCTCATAGGAAGAACATTATTCTCGTTTCCACTGGAGCTATTCGTTGGGTTCGTCAAATATACAAGTTAGCTTAGTGTAATCACCTTATCATGCATAAACTGATTTTATATACGCATAATACCAAAAAATGCCCCTAACAATTGGTCGGATTGTCACTTTGGATCCTATTCTTTTTTTTTGAAGCATTTTAACCCTTAATGTTTTATTTTGGGTCAAAATGGCTCCTTCATGGATGAAATTTTTTTATTAGCTAACAATAAACATCTTGAAATGACTTTATAAAAAGAATGACATCAACAAAAAAATTAATTTTATATTTTATATAAATTTATAAAATTATTTTTTGACAGATGTGTTATTCTGTCAAGCCAGCACCATTGTTTATATGAAACTGTTATGTCAGCATACACTGTCCTGTAGGTTTGTTATGTCATTTCAAATCATTTACTGTTAGTTGACTAAGTAATATTTTTCATCCATAGAGGAGCCATTTTAAACTAAAATGAAGTTTTGAGGGTTCAAGTGTTTCAGAAAAAAGAATAAGGACCAAAGTGACTATCGAGTCAAATGTTAGGGGCATTTTTTTTGTATTATGCCTATTTTTTATCATATCTGGCAAATGCATGCATGTTCAAACACTAATTAACAACGTCGTTTGTTGTAATGTTGAAACTGATAGTTGTAACGTTGCTTGTTGGACAGGTGGACATTTGTAAATCCATAGTTGAGATGATTCCATGAAGGATTTAACACAAGCTACAATTTTTTCTTATTGCACAAAGGATTTTTCTTCACTTACTAAAAGACATATTACACATACAACTTTACCATAATACAGATACCATTCTCACCATACGAGAGGCTGTTTTCTTTATTCACACCTTCTTGTTCCTGAGTATACATGTCAGCAAGCTTAACAAAAGGTTTTCAAATATCAAACGGCTTTGATTCAGAATCCTTAGCAAAAGATTTTTCAATTTCTATAATCTCAAAATGCTGACCATCTTTTTTCGAGTAATAGCCTAAAAGAAATTGAAGACGATTTGGGTCGAAATCTTTGTTAAAAAATGATAAGTTTTTATCAAAGATTTTGACTCAAGCAGTCCTCAATTTTTTCTAGTGTATTACTCAAAAAAAGCTGACCAGTCTCATGAAGCTACAGAAAATGATAAGTCTTTTGTCAGAACCAAACCATTCTTAATTTTTTCTATTATATTACTCGAAAAAAGATGGCCAATCTCATAAACCTATAAAAAATAATAAGTCTTTTATTAAAGATTTTGATATAATTTATCCTCAATTTCTTTTAGCATACTACTCGAAAAAAAATGGTCAATCTCAAAAATTTACAGAAAATGATAAATCATTTGTTAATGATTTTGAATCGAAGCTGTCTGAGGTCGAAAAAGCTTTTGCTAAGGTTATTGACATATAGATTCAGCAAGGTGCCGAATAAGAAAAGATCTTTCATGGAAGAAAATGGACTCATATGTGGAGAGAGTGGCATGGAAGAAAAATCTTTATGTCATAATAAAATCGTCTTTTGTTAAATTCTTTTTAGGCTCATTTAAAGAATCAGTTCGCTTCGTATCAAACTTATGACAAGTAAAGAAATTTTTTTTTTATAAGGCAGAAGGCCAAGCAACATTAATCGGATCAATTGTTAAAATTGAGATATAATGCAAAAAAATACATTTGATGTTTAATTAGATAGTCACTTTGGTTTTTTTTTACGCATTTTAACCCTTAACGTTTTATTTTTTGTTAAAATGATCCCTTTGTGGTTAAAAACTATTAGTCAACTAACAGTAGATGACGTGACAAACTTACATGGCACTGCATGCTGACATAGTAGTGTCATACATACAATGGTATTGTCTTAATAGAATGACACATCCGTCAAAAAATAATTTAATAAAATTATATAATATAAATTTATTTTTCTGCTGATGTGTCATTCTGTCAAGTCATTGCAAATTATTTATCGTTAGTTGACTAACAAAAATGTTGAAAGCTAAAGTGCTTAAAAAGAATAAAAGTCAATGTGACTATCCAATCAAACGTTGAAGATTTTTTTTTAACTTTATACGTTAAAAGAAAACTTTCTAAGAACCAGTTAATGGCTTGAATCCCCTACATCAAATGCAATAACGCAGTACTCTAGAGTCAAGAAATAGAACCACTACGAGTCCTGCGCTCAACAAAGGTAGTTTTGGCATTTTGGTTCTACCGAGTAGGAGTGAGCGTTCGATCGAGTTGAGTCTAGTCAAAAAATTCGAGTTAATTAAGTTGACGAGTCTTATTTCACAGCTCAAACTTTATTTTAAAATTTTCGATTCGAGCCAAGTTTTCGAGTTTCTGTACAAATTTAATTGTAATTATTTACAATGTTATAATATAGATTGATTCCAATTTAAACGACTTTTTATATTCATATAAAATACACATATATTTCTTCATATTTTTTATAATATATATGTCAAATATAACTTAAAAATCGATCCAACTAATTACTAAAAATTTCGAGTTATTCGAATTTTCATTTTACAGCTCAATTTTTTTTTGAAAATTTTCGAGTCTAGTCAAAAAGAGTCAAGTTTTTTGCGTCGATTTGGGTTAAAAAATTTAATTTTTTTCGAGTTGAGTCGAGTTTTGTCCACCCCTACTACCTGGTCCAGTTAAACTAGTCTAGAACAAATTTCCAGTTAGACCGGTCCAGGACAGTTATTTGCAGTCGATTCAGCTTAGTAGTGAGTTTAGCAGTCAACTTATTTTTATTCTTGGGGGACACTTCGTCACTAATTATGACCCGTTTTCGATTTTGGCTAAAAGAACGCTCAAGCGTACTGAACCTGTAAATGATTCAAAACCCAAATGTTACAGACGAGGGACGATTTTATTATGACATCAAGATTGATCAGTTCCTGCGTGTTCCTGAGATTGGTCACCTTTTCTCTCAAGTAATACACTAGAGGAAATTGAGGATGGTTTGAGTCGAAATCATTTACAAAAGACTTAACATTTTCTGTAGGTTCCTGAGATTGTTCCTCTTTTTTCGAGTAACACAATAGAGGAAATTGAGGACGTTTATAATGACCTGAAATTGGGCCTAGATGTTAAAATGGATCGATTAGACGGTTCGGGAGAATCGGATTAGGCAATTTGAGTTAGTTTCGGAAATTAAATCTTAATAAATTATTTTTGGTTAAAATAAAATATGGAAAAATGCTAGAAAATACTTAATTAATATTTTAAGTATTTTGGTAAATTCAATTTGAAGGAATTAAATCTGATTTTGGGACATTTCGGTCCGGTGACTAGAATGTAAAGTTTTTAAAACTGTTTTTGGTGACTAAATCATAAAAGGGTCAAAACTTAAAATCTTTAAGGAGCTAATTAACCAAACTTTTCTATCAGATTTTTCCATTAATTTAGGCCTATTTTTAAAGGGCTTTTAAATGGTTTTAATAATTAAATAAAATAGAATTGATAAAAAGGATTTTTAATTACATAATTCATTTTCTCACGTAACTAATTTTGCTCTCAACTTTTCTCTCAACTTTCCCAGCAGCCAAACTATCAATTTCTTTTCAAAATTTCTAGGAATCAATCTCTTTTGATTTCCTTTTGATTTCTTTGATTCCTACAACAAAATCTACTTGATTTCTTGAAGCTTTCAGCCAATCTTTGCCAATTAAGGGGGGAAATCAGCAATTAGAGGTGATTTTCGTTTCTCTCCTATAATTAAAGGTTTTTTAATGAAATTCCCAAGTTCTTGATCCTTTACAACTGATTTATGTTATGGAATTATGATTTAAACATGAATATGGTGATTAAATTGATTTTCAATGTGAGAATTTGAGAAACACTGTTATGGATCTGTTTTGCATTGAATCTAATTGATTTAGATCTCTTATAAGTTGTGTTTTAAGGTTGTAAGAAGTGATTAATTAAATCAATACCGAAACTATGTGAATTGCTAATTTTCTAGGTTGTAAAGAGTTGGATTTTGAAGTGATCTTGGTGTTGTAGGGTTGCTGGAGGTATAAGGATGTTATAAAGATGTTTTTTTGGATGTTAATTGATGTTGTTAAGATGTTAAAATCAATAGGTTTTGGCTGGGCTTTGTTTAGATGAAGTTTGGTGATGATTTCGGTTGTTTTAGAGAGACGTTTGATGGTTTTTAGTGAGGCGAAGTTGTGTTTGTTGGTTGATGGAAATTAGAGATGCATGGAAGTGCATTAATCCTCTGTTTTTGTTTGGGTAAAGCTGAGGAGTTGAATCCTTTAGCTTTTAGAGAGGTTGCGAAAGCTTCGGAAGCTTTATTCTCGCAACGGCAAGAGAGTTTTGGGTTGTTGGTGAGTGGAAACGCGTTTTACTGCTTCTAAAAAGGTTTGAAGATGGTTGTTGGGAGTTTCGATTAATTTTGAAACACTATCTGAGCTCGGAAGTAAGTATTGGTTGAGCTCTCCCTCGTTTTCGGTTTTGCAAAATACCATCTCATGTTCATGTTTATAGATTTGATTACTTACTGTTATATGCATGTTTTAGAAATGAAATATGTTGCAAATGATTATACATGATGATATTTAAGCTTATCAAATGATTTATGAAAGTATTTTGAGAATGCTAGAATACACGGTTTAATGTATTGAAAATGGTTTGAATTGATGCATATGTAAAACAGTAAGTTAATGTGGTTTTTATTGAGTATATTGGCAAGTGGCTAAGATAAATTGTTATCAGATATAGTTAGCGAGCCATAGGGTTTAAAGTGCACTATAATAAGTCGCCTCATGTGTGTCGAGGGGTCAAGAGTGTGTCATGCTCCACCATGAGAACGCAACGGTCAAGGGGTCAATAGTGTGCCAATTCTCTCGTTGGTGGATTTATACGTTATAACCGTTGAGGGCTACTCCGGTTTGAAGACGTATGTGAATTGGTTTAAGGAACCACTTGAGAAATCCGTGTATCTGATGTTTTTTCTTAAAATAGAATGAAACTTGCTTTTGAGTCACTTGAATGCCAATATATGAGATGATGTATCATGAGAAATGGTTTATGTTTTGTATAATATGGTTTATACATGAGATGCTCTTTAAGCTTGCTATTTAGAGATTTTGGCATATGAAGCTTAAATTGAGGTTTGTGATAGAAATCCTTGATACATATGTTGCAAATGATTTAAATGTG
This sequence comes from Hibiscus mutabilis, assembly GCA_019671005.1. NCBI lineage: Eukaryota > Viridiplantae > Streptophyta > Magnoliopsida > Malvales > Malvaceae > Hibiscus > Hibiscus mutabilis. The sequence continues at coordinate 48,377,044 of CM033734.1, read as the reverse complement.
CATATTTGAAGAGATTATAGAAGCATGAGATAATTTCTGCATGAGGCTTATACATTTGATTTGAATTAAAATGGTTTTAAATGCATTGATGAGTGTTTTTGAGATTTCCTCACTAAGCTCATAGCTTACACTCTCCTTTCTCATCAATGACGAGAAAAAGACTCATTCGAACAGCGAGTAAGCAAGAGAAGATCCAATGATTGAAGTATTTTCAAGTATGGTTTTACAAATGCATAGTCGTAATAAGAGGCAATGCGACCAAGTTGTTATTAGGAGGTTTATTTTGGGATACTCCCTGTTTATACAAGTTATGTTTGATGTTTTGGACTTGTATGATGCTTAATGTTTGGTTATGAGGGGTCGGGAAACAATTTGCATGCTTGGGTAGAGACCATGCCTATAGGACTATTGCTTGGATTTGATATGTTGCATATGATCTTCTACCATGTTTTTATTATTGAGGAAATTATGTTTGAGATGTTGTATGATGATTAGATGATGATTGGAGCATGTTAGATTGAGCCAAAGTGTCACATGTTCGACCAAGAGGTCATTACAGGTCTGTCCGTAGCGGTACGGGTCCTCAGAGATCGATACATTAGGACCTGTCTCGGCTCAGTCTGGACAAAAATGCCTTGGCGTACCAATACGCCTAGGGACCGTATCGGTACACGATGCTGATAATTTGGCTTAGTGTCGGTACACGGGCAACCGTATAAGTACACCTTTTGGCTATTGGAATTCCCAATTTCGAATATCGTATACCCGTACCGATATGCATGAGGACCATATTGGTACGCCTTTGAAATTTGAACCCGTACCGATACGGGGTTGCAGTGCACTGATATGCAGTTAGTTAATTCTGTTAAAATGCTTTCTGAAGTTTGATTCTTTGCAGTTTAGTACATGATTCTTGATCATGCAGTTAAATGTGTTGGGATGATTATTTTAAGTTGAAACTTAACCTGATTGTATGAAATATGACTAATTATGGATTGGCAACTTTAATTTCAAGGAAGTCCTATTAATTATCTAAAATTATGATTTAGTCCCTAAAATGTTATTTCGTACAATTGGATGTCAATTCGACGCCCAATTGAGTTGTAATTTTCACCGTTGTCAGCATGATCACCTTATGATTTAATTAAGCATTTAGAAAAGATAAATTAAAAAATATGGACCGTTTTCTAAGTAACTCTTCCGGGTTTGTCTCGACAAACCCCAATATAGCTCGCTCAGTTCGGTCTTGCGACTAGACCGGGTAAGGGGGTTACAACGTTTTTTTTGCTCGAGAAATAAGATTTTATTAAGGCATAAATGTACAAGTCCTTAACCTAATTGTGTGCCTCATGAAAAACCTCACTAATTCTAATTAGAGGAAAATAGTATACACAACCAGGATTGAAACTAAACTTAAAGGCCAACAAGACTCAATCCACCTAAGAAACAATAACACCAGTCCATAAGAAAGACCTTCTCAAAACTACACCTGCAACTACCTTTTTATAAGCTAGGGACATACACTCGACACATTCAAATACTAGCATAACCAAGAATAGCTACCACCCTGCTTTAAACCTTTGCTATTGGCACAAAATTGCCTTCGTTAATAGGTCAACCATACCATTCCGCGCTTTTGGAGCAAACAACCCCCACACACCTCCAGCCAAAAGCAATATTCGAACGAATTCATCAAAAGTGGACGGTGGCGTGATGGGGAGGGAGAGGCGAACGGTAAGCTAACCCAGCAGTGACGGTACTTGAGCTTCTCTAATCACATTGACCATAGAAACATTGTAAACCATAGCCATAATATTCATGAAAGCACCCCCAGACTCCAAGACCCTGATGCTCTCTTAGTAAACCATGAAACATTGGAACCCCATTAATGATGGATGGCATTTAGACTTTCCTAACTCCAACGCCACCATTTCCTCAAGAACTTTTGCTTCATTACCGATCACTCTTACACCAATTTTCTTACCTCATTACACGGCTGCCTTTGCCTCTTCTAGCAGTACTTTCTTATGGTTTGTGAACTCAATATCAATCGGTGGAGATATTCTAAAAAAGCAGGACTTTAGTCATCGAGTGACAATTCTCGTTTTGAGCTTTAACCCCCTCAAAGATTTAATTAGTTGGATGGAAGTCCTTTCCCCTACTAAAAATCAAATTAAACTCGCTTGTTGTGTTCTACATATTTTTCTTCTTTTTTGTTGTGAGTTATATAAATTGAAATTGAAATACTCTAAGTTGTATACAAATATTAATCAATGATTGATGTACAACATTGTTTTCAGTGTTGTAAAAAATTGAAGCTTTGATTGAATTGGTTAGATTATCGATTTCTAGTCCGAGTAGTTCAACCAATTAAACAACTGCATTTGGATTTCAAGCTTAGTGAGGGTGCAGTTTGTGTATGTACTGTTATCTAGTTGGGTGTATAAGATAGTGGAAATGCTTTGTAGCGTCTGATCATTTTTCATGGTTTGGTTCGATGGAGTATTGTTCTAGGTAACTTTCTGTTTGTGTTGTACTCTTTTCATCCATCTAAGATTAGGGAGGTTTTTAACGAGGCACACAATGCAGGGTTAAACGTGTATGATTATCTTAATAAAGTCACATTTACCGAACAAAAAAGTTTAATAAAATTTTAGAAAATTTAATGTGAAATACATAATTTTAAAGACTGGTTCAACTTGAATTGTATTTTCTTACCTCGGTTTTTAAACGGGTCACATAATTTCCGGTTTTACCTTACCGGTTCAACCAACAAAACCACCAGTTCTGGTTCAACAATCACTTCACCAGCTATTTTAGTAGTATAGGAGTTGGTTGATTATTGTTGCTTGGTGGTTACTGAGTGTTGTCAATAAAATTCATCTTTGGTTGATGAAAAGGAACTTATCAAAAATTTAACACAAAGTGAATTGAATTTTTAAGTAAGTCTAAAGGGAATTTAACAAGGGACCATTTTATTATGACAATTTTCTTCACTTATTACAGGGTGCATGCAAGCAACCAACACACAAATGTTACAGACAAGTTTTCCATACCATTCCCTCCACATACGAGTCCATTTTCTTCCATCGAAGATCTATACTTCTTGACCACCTTGCTGAATCTATATGTTAACAACCTTGACAAAAGCTTTTTCAACTTCAGACAGCTGCGATTCAGAATCATTAACAAAAGATTTATCATTTTTGACAGTTTCCTCAAACTGGCCATCTTTCTTCGAGTAATATATTAGAGGAAATTGAGGACGGTTTGGATCGAAATCTTTGACAAAAGATTTATCGTTTTGTGCAGCTTTCAGAGACTTGCCATCTTTTTTCGAGTAATAGATTAAGGGAAATTGTGGACGGTTTGGGTCAAAATCCTTCACAAAAGTCTTATCATTTTCTGCAGGTTCCTGAGACCGACCGTCTTTTTTCGAGTAATAGAATAAGGGAAATTGAGGACGATTTGGGTCGAAATCCTTGACAAAAGACTTGTCATTTTTTGCAGGTTCCTGAGACTGACCATCTTTTTTCGAGTAATAGATTAACGGAAATTGAGGACGGTTTGGGTCGAAATCTTTGACAAAAGATTTATCATTTTCTACAGGTTTTTGAGATTGACCGTTTTTCCTCGAGTAATAGATTAAGGGAAATTGAGGGCGGTTTGGGTCGAAATCCTTGACAAAAGACTTACCATTTTCTACAGGTTCTTGAGATTGGTCGTCTTTTTTCGAGTAATAAATTAAGGGAAATTGAGGACGGTTTAGGTCGAAATCCTTAACAAAAGACTTACCATTTTCTGCAGGTTCCTGAGACTGACCGTCTTTTTTTGAATAATAAATTAAAGGAAATTGAGGACGATTTGGGTCAAAATCCTTGACAAAAGACTTATCATTATCTACAGATTCCTGAGGCTGACTGTCTTTTTTGGAGTAATAGATTAAGGGAAACTGGGGACGATTTGGGTCGAAATCCTTCACAAAAGAATCATCATTTTGTGTAGGTTCTTGAGGCTGACCTTTTTTCGAGTAATAGATTAAAGGAAATTGAGGACGGTTTAGGTTGAAATCCTTGACAAAAGACTTATCATTTTCTGCATGTTCCTGAGACTGACTATCTTTTTTGGAGTAATATATCAAAGGAAATTGAGGACGGTTTGGGTCGAAATCCTTGACAAAAGATTTATCGGTTTCTACAGGTTCATGAAACTGACTATCTTTTTTGGAATAATAAATCAGAGGAAATTGAGGACGGTTTGGGTCGAAATCATTGACGAAAGATTCACGTTCGGTTGGTTTAATTGCTTCGCCCATTGGCTGCTCCTCCCTTTCAACAGTCCATTGTCTCTCTGGTGCTTTTCTTGCTGCAATGGTCTGAGCAGACTACAAATATTGAGAAAAACAGTTATTAGTTGTGTGGGTCTTTTTCTGTATAAATTAGTAAATGAAATCCCATGTTTTTAATCAAATAGAGAAATAAATAAATGAATGAAACTTACCAAAAGAATGCAAACAACTGCGAAGAAAGAAAGGAAAGATCTCATAATTGCAGAGAAAGAGAAAGCCAATAGCCTTCACTATTGATGATGTTATTCACTTTTGATGGATATCTTGGCTGCAACATGACTTGTGCTATTTATAGGGGAAAATATCAATAAAAAAATAGAAAGACTATTATTGAATAGTTGTCACCTGACTAATATTTAATAGCAAATTATACAATTCTAGATATATTTTAATTTGAAAGCAAGGATTAATAACCAAGTGTTCTAACTTTACTTAGCTCGTTTAATTAGGTTAACAAAATTAGAGAAGTGGAACTGAATGTGAAATAGTGTGCTAAATGATCAATTTCAATGTTTAATATGAAAATGATTAACAAAGCTTTTTAATGGAAGATTATATTTTCGAGTAGCTTGCGAGCTTTTCGAGTCGGGTATTGAGTAGCTCGTCTCGGCTCGTTAAGAATTCGAGTCGAGTCCAATCAAGTCGAGCTTTGACCGAACTCGAATATCTCGCAATCTATCTCGTCTCATTTACAGTCCTATTTAGGGGCAATAAAATTCAAAAAGACATTTGTAGATATGAGTGAACAAAACTCGAATTGTCACGAAAAAATATCTAATAAAGTTTGAGTTATAAAATAAAACTTTGACTCACTTAAAATTTTTAGTAATTAGTGGATCAATTTTTAAGTTCGAGTCGAATCTCTCAACTCTGCCTTATATACATATATCACATATGAAGATATATATATATATATATTATGTTTAAACTGGAACCAATTAGTACCATAACATGATAAATGTTTACAATTATATTTAAGGATCAAAATGATATTTCATCTAAAGTTCAGGGTTAAATTAGTATTCTAACTAAAATTCATGGGTCAAATTAAAATTTATCTCATTTTACTAGCATGTCACTTCATCAAAACTAACGGCCATTAATGTCCAGTGACCAAAAGTTTATAAATTGTTAATTTAACTGACCAAAACGTTACTTTTGGCAAAAGTAAACACTTATAATACATAAGTGATCAGCTGTGTAGTTTACCCAATTAAAATGTAATTCTTTTATCTCATTTGCACGGGCTTAGTCTATTTAAACATACACATCTCATGGATCAATAAAACTATAACATAACAATATTATATAAAAAATATGAATTTGGTTATGATATAGATGTAGATTTTTTTATGTCCTTAATTTTAAAGGAATATTAGTGATATATTTATTATTATGATTTAATTTTAAAGGAAGTAGAATCATTCTATATTAGGTTTCTTGAGTTTGAGACGTTTTTCAATGAAACGAACATCAAATTCACATTCTTGAGGCTAAAAGGAGTGAACTGAAAACTTTGGCGTCCAACGGTTGTGTGCTAGGGTAGCTGATGGCGACTGACGATAATCGGTGGCGATGGTGAGTGGTTACCGACGACGAGAGGCTAGTCAAATTCAGTGGTCAAATTGATATTTTACTTAAAGTTTAAAGGTCAAACGATATGTTATCTAAAGTTTGTGGGTCAAACTAATATTTTATCTAAAGTTCAAAGGTCAAATTCATATTTTATCTAAAATTTAGGGGATAAATTAAAAATTAATCCCTTTTACTAACATGCCACATTTGATTTTTCGACTTATTCAACTTACAAGTTGAGAGGCTATTCAAAAAAAAGTTGAGAGGTGCTTATTAGTTATTACATGCGTGTGTCCAAATCTCAGTGATACTCTTCACATAATACACAATTAATCTCAGTTATCCGTTTCACTTATCCAACAATTTAAAAAATATGTAAAAATTAAAAAATAAATAGATAAATATATGAAACGCTTATGGTCTCCTCTTAGTAGTTTAATTGATTTGAGATCAGTTAGATATGATTATATATTGATTATTATATTAAATCAGATCTGTAACAAAAATAAATAAATAAATTGAGTTGGTTCAATATGAATTATTATATGATAAGTTAAAATATTTTAATTTCTCCTTCACGTAATATATATAATTGTCAAATCTTCAAAAACAATATTGTTATAAAAATTGATTATTTGAGTGGTTATTGCTCATATCAAACGAAGACTTGTTATAAAAAATATTATTAATAAAATGTTATAAAAATCAGTAAGTTATAAATTAAAACTTTCAATTTTATTAAGATTCATCAATTGTTTGAGTGACCGAAGATATTTATTTTGTCTGATCTTATATGGATTCGAATCCCAGCATTCACTTGATAATATAATATTTTCTACTTAATCAAAAAAAAAACTTTCAACTTTATTATCTTCAAAAAAGTGAATATAATAACTATATCTAAAAATTTCATTTATTTTTAACACAATTATTAGTATTTATTTTATATCTAAAGATAAGCTTTAGATCTTAATAACATATTAAATTATGAGTAAGTCATTTGATTAATTAATTTTAGATTTTGGGTAAATTGAGCAAGCTCATTTGGCCTGTTGGTCAAGCTGCTCATCTTTGTTTTTTTATATTCCATTAGATCATGGATTTTAGGCCTACTATAAACACTCTCCTTCCTTCTCTTAGAGTGAAATGAATTGAGAGTAGGTATTTCTTGCTTGTCACGTGTAGCTTTGAAATGAATTTTATTTAAACCAACAACTAGTTGATATAGTGAAATGAAACATTAAATTTATTAAGTAAGATCAGAAATTTGAATCGTAACCAGTTATCCCATCTTGTATGGATTTTACTTATTGACTTTTTTTTATCAACGTCAATATATTTTTATATCTAGCGGATCGCAAATCAATTAAACTACCATGATAAGTCAATAAGTGATATATCATATTTTCCCTCGAGATTTGAATAAGATTTGGACACATATATCTAATTGACGAGCGCCTCCCAACTTGTAAGTTGAGTATGTCGAAAAAAAAACAAATGTAGTTCATATGGTAATTTAATAATTTAAGATTAAAGTATAATTATTGAAAGATTTTATTGTCGATCCCTAAATCAATTTTTTTTCTAAAATTTTAATTTGTTTCCTCAAATTCTTAAAAAATTATATTAAACTTTAATATTTTAGATATTTTTAATTAAATTTCATCTTAAAATTTTTAAAAATTTTCGACTATACCTTTAAATTTTTTAAATTTAAATTGACTCACAAACCTTTACTCTATGCCACCGATGATTACGTTTGCTCTTGTATCACGCTTTTGTTTTACTTTTATAATTTTTTTAGGATTAAATTGCCATCATTTCTACAATTAACGACTATTTAATTATTTTAGATCCCTTAGGAGTGGTGCAAGCTTATGTTTCCAAGGATCATGCAGGGTTGTTAACTGTTTGTAATAATGGCTTTTACCAAGTGATTAATGTACAAAGTCGAAAATTAATTGCATATAATAATTCATATCCAACCAGCTCAAATAAATTAATTTTTTATTTCAGATCTAATCTATTAATATAATAATTCATATCCATTAAACTATTTAGAGGAGATCATCAATGATATCATATATTATCTCGAGATTTTTTAAAATTTTAATTTGATTATAGGTAGTATATTAATCTGGTTTCATATTTAGACAGGGACAAAGTCAAAATTTGAGGTTTGAGAAAACATAAATGTTTAAAAAGTGGGGCAGATACATAAATAATATATTTTAAAAAATTATATATAAGAACAAAAGTAAAAAAAAAAAAACTCAATCTCAACCATAAATCTTCAAATTCATCCAATGCCATCACCGATCTCCACATCGTCACCGCCACAATGAGTCTCCTCTCGTCGCAAGATCCATAACATCGTATTATTTTTATATATTGTGAAATTTTAAATAAAAATTTTAAACGCTTATGAAGTCTAAATTCAAAATTAATTCATATTTTAACTCTAAACTTTTTTGGGTTCACTTTCAATAATATTATAATTACAAGCCAAAAAATAAAAAAATATTTAAAATGTTTAATTGAAAAAATGCACATTAAATTTTCTTTGAATTTTTAGATTTGTAGTAAGAGTAAGGGTTCAATTGAGAAAAATGATACAAACATCATAAAAAGAAATTAAAACTTCATTAAAATTTTCAAAAGAAAATCAAGATTATGACTTTTTTATAAAATAATATATTTTTTGGTTTCTCTAATTTAATTTAATTTTCAATCACAGTTGGACTTGTATCGTGTACTGGCAGAAAATGTCACACTCTCATAGACCATTCTTATCTACTCATTTTTAAAATGTTCATCGAATAAATTTCTCTCTTTTTCAAGATGGATCAATTTGATTAATTTTAAAATTGAAAAGGACTTAAAGGGTGTTTAGAAAAAGATTTAAGCCAACTAACTATAACTTTAAAATTTTAGACCAAAATATTCACTTTTCAAATGTAGAAGGACTAAAATGTCTCTTTTTACGGTAGATGGATTAAAATGAACTTTTAGATATGCTATAGGGATTAAAATGTTCTTTTTTATAATAGAAGGATTAAAATGAACTTTTAGTATAGTACAAAGACTTATGGTAGACTTTAACCCAATTTGGTTGTTTGTTAATTACTCTCTCCGTACTGGTTTGATTTTTTAGAAAGAAAAAAATTTGGTAAAAGATATAATGTAAAAAAATTCAAATGACGAATATATCCTTGAAAAATTATCTTTTATTTATTGAGAAACTAAAAGAAAGGGTAGAAAAGAAAATATGAATTTAATAGTAATCATTTAATCCAAAGTCATAGAAACATTAATTACTGTAATACAGTATGTCATATATAAAAGTGCATTTCGTTTACTCTATAACATGGAAAGTATATCACAATGTACATATGTCATGTATCATAACTATCATACAAATCATGATATTATTGCATAATATATTCTCTATCAAGGACATGTTTTCATCATGTAATCATTTACATATCATGTACTCTATCATGGTCATGCTTTCATTATGCAATCGTTTGCATATCATATGCTCTATCATGGTCATGCTTTCTTTATGCCATCATTTGCTTAACATGTATTCTATCATGGTTATGTTTTCATTATGCCATCATTTGCATAACATGTATTCTATCATGGTTATGCTTTAATTATGCAATCATTTGCATATCATGTCTTTCATTTAATCGTCTTGTGATCATACTGGCTGAAAAGTCCTTTAAGACTCCGTAGCCTTTTGTACTGGCTGAAAAGTCCTTTAAGACTCCATAGCCTTGATACTGGCTGAAAAGTCCTTTAAGACTCCACAGCCTTAATACTTCTGGCTGAAAAGTCCTTTAAGACTCCATAGCCTTAATACTTGAGTACGTACTCGAGGACGCTCTTTGCTCCTCATAAAATGACACTCTTTGCTCCTTATAATCGCACCTCTTTAGTGCTCTTGGCACCATGGGCGTGGATCCCCAGGTGCAACACCAAGGGCGTAGGTCCCCAAGGTGGTTACTTGTTTCATTTTAATCATATCATTATTCATGTAATTCATGTATTATATTGTCATATGAAGCATGTATCATCACTATCATGTAATTTATGTTTCATATTATCATATGAATTATGTATCATCACTATCATGTAATTCATGTTTCATATTGTCATATGAATCATGTATCATCACTATCATGTAATTCAAGTAAGCATAATGCATCATCATTTATGCAAACAGTAGTTCGTACCTTGTACTCCATCAAGCTTGCCATGTCAAGTCATGCATCATATTACGTATTATAAAGTAATGGAATGTCAATTTTAATCATGGGTCGACTTATCACAAGTCTCCCCTTTTTAATAAAACATACATATAGAAATGCACTCACCTTGGCCATTTATTAATATGCCTCACTAAGCTCTATTGATCATTTCCTTTATAGTACCTCGAACCTTCTTTTAATTCGGATCCAACTTCATTTATCACATGAATATAAATAAACATTTGTTAGATTCACTTCTAACAATATTTCAATCAAGCTATGTAATTATTCAACATAAAAGTTTTCCATAAATTTCTTTCCTTCCTTATACTGTTCACAAACTCATTTTCTGGTCCCTAATGACCATTTTGATCTTCAAATAATTCCTTCAAGCTTGCTAACTCACATTTAAATACTAAATGTTTCAAAGTCCATTTTTTGACAGCTTGTGCTACCTTCAAAGATTGCTTATACCGGTCAGAATACATACCAGATCTTAATTTACTTTAGACTGGAAAAACTAGATTCGATAATGGTTCTAACAATATAAGTCACATAAATTAATAAAATCTACAAAAATTATGAAAATTATTCAAACTCCAGTCACAGACTGTCCAGGCAGAAAACTGTTCTGTAAATTTTCTGACCTTCATTCGATTAAAAATTAATATCTTTTAACTCGGAACTCGAAATCAGTTTCCGTTTGTTGGAAACGAAACTAGATTCGATAAGCTTTGCATCCATCCAAACTAATAACCCAGATTCAATTTGTACAGTTTATGACAAATTTTCAAAGTCGAATTCCAGTATTAAATTTAGGAACAGACTGCTATTCTGTTTTCTGACCTTTCATCACTTAAAAATTCATATCTTTTGATATATGAATCAAAATCAATCACCGTTTTTTAAACGAAAATAGACGAATAAATCTTTACATCGATATAAAATTCACTATCTAACCATTTTTGTAGAATTTATGGTGAATTTTTAAACTTACTGCCAAATCCAGTTTTCCTACACAACTTTTATAAATAACTTCAAACTTTATACTAATTTCTCCTTAGTTTTCTATTTGTCAATTTGGTCCCCTTACTTGATTCAAACCACTAATGTATCACTTTCTTCATCAAATAATTATTCAGTATGTCATATATAAAAGTGCATTTCGTTTTCTCTATAACATGACAAGTATATCACACTGTACATATGTCATGTATCATAACTATCATATAAATCATGATATTATTGCATAATATATTCTCTATCAAGGACATGTTTTCATCATGTAATCATTTACATATCATGTACATGTTTTCATCATGTAATCATTTGCATATCATGTACTCTATCATGGTCATGCTTTCATTATGCAATCGTTTGCATATCATATGCTCTATCATGGTCATGCTTTCTTCATGCCATCATTTGCTTAACATGTATTCTATCATGGTCATGTTTTCATTATGCCATTATTTGCATAACATGTATTTTATCATGGTTATGCTTTCATTATGCAATCATTTGCATATCAAGTCTTTCATGTAATCGTCTTGTGACCATACTGGCTGAAAAGTCCTTTAAGACTCTGTAGCCTTTTGTACTGGCTGAAATGTCCTTTAAGACTCCATAGCCTTGGATACTGGCTAAAAAGTCCTTTAAGACTCCATAGCCTTACTACATGAGTACGTACACGAGGATGATCTTTGCTCCTTATAATCGCACCTCTTTAGTGCTATTGGCACCACGGGCGTGGATCCCTAGGTGCAACACCAAGGGCGTAGGTCCCCAAGGTGGTTACTTGTTTCATTTTAATCATATCATTATTCATGTAATTCATGTATCATATTGTCATATGAAGCATGTATCATCATTATCGTGTAATTCATGTTTCATATTATCATATGAATTATGTATCATCATTATCATGTAATTCATGTTTCATATTGTCATATGAATCATGTATCATCACTATCATGTAATTCAAGTAAGCATAACGCATCATCATTTATGCAAACAATAGTTCGTACCTTGTACTCCATCAAGCTTGCCATGTCAAGTCATGCATCATATCACGTATTATAATGCAATGCAATGTCAATTTTAATCATGGGTCGACTTATCACAAGTCTTCCCTTTTTAATAAAACATACATATAGAAATGCACTCACCTTGGCCATTTATTAATATGCATCACTAAGCTCTATTGATAACTTCCTTTATAGTACCTCGAACATTCTTTTGATTCGGATCTAACTTCATTTATCACATGAATATAAATAAACATTTGTTAGATTCACTTCTAACAATATTTCAATCAAGCTATGTAATTATTCAACATAAAAATTTTCCATAAACTTCTTTCCTTCCTTATACTGTTCACAAACTCATTTTCCGGTCCCTAATAACTATTTTGATCTTCAAATAATTTCTTCAAGCTTGCTAACTCACATTTAAATACTAAATGTTTCAAATTCCATTTTTGACAGCTTGCGCTACCTTCAAAGATTTGTTTATATCGGGCAGAATACATGCCAGATCTTAATTTCCTTTACACTGGAAAACCTAGATTCGATAACGGTTCTAACGGTATAGGACACATAAATTAATAAAATCTAAAAACATTATGAAAATTCTTCAAACTCCCGTCACATACTGTCCAGGCAGAAATTTGCGCTGTAAATTTTCTGACCTTCATTCAAATAAAACTTAATATCTTTTAACTCGGAACTCGAAATCAGTTTTTGTTAGTTGGAAATGAAACTAGATTCGATAAGACTTTCATCCATACAAACTAATAACCCATATTCAATTTGTACGATTTATGGCAGATTTTCAAAGTCGAATTTCAGTATTTAATTTCAGAACAGACTGCTATTTTGTTTTTTGACCTTTAATCACTTAAAAATTCATATATTTTGATGTATGAATCGAAATCAGTCACCGTTTGTTTTAAATGAAAATAGACGAATAAATATTTACGTCAATATAAAATTCACCATCTAAACATTTTTATAGAATTTATGGTGAATTTTTAAACTTACTGTCAAATCGAGTTTTCCTACACAACTTCCATAAATAACTTCAAACTTTATACTAATTTCTTCTTACTTTGCTATTTGTCAATTTGGTCCCGTTACTTGATTCAAAGCACTAATGTATCACTTTCTTCAATAAATAATTATTCAAAAATAATTCCCTCTAATTTTTCGTTCTTTCCGAAATAGTCTCTAAAAATGCAAAGATAAGGATTCAAGCTTCTTAACTTTGCAAATTAATCCTAAAATAAACATTACTACTTGAATTGTATTATTTCAAATAAAATCAGGTTTATTCCTTCTCTAAAACCTCTTTTTCGAATTGGTCACTTAACTTTGACAATTTGTCAAAATGGTCACTAACTTGATTTAACATAGGTTTTGCATTCACATTCAGTTTCACATCCGCAACATCAATAATAACATAAATACACCTCAAAATCATAAAAATTTAGATTATTCCTCTAACTTTCATAATTGCCGAAATGGTCCATATACCTTTAATTTAGGGTTTTACTTCCAAATAACAAATTCAAGCTTACTAGATCATTTATCCAACATCACAAACCCTAAATCAAACTTGAATCCATAAACCCTAATCATCTTCATACAAAATAAAATATGTAGGGTTTAAATCTCAACTCAGTAACATGATTTTAACATTATACTAGCTTGATTTCAACTTGAATTTCAACATGGAATCATAAAATCTCAATACCCCCAATTTAGTCCATAAACCCTAATTTCTTCTCATACAAAATTCTCATCAATCAAGCATGTATTCCATGAATTATTAACATCAAAAGATAGAGCTTGAAGAGTAGAACAACTTTGTAGTTGAAAAGATTACATGAAAATCGAGTTTCGGGGCTTGAATCGAACTTGGAAAATTTTCTCTTCCCCCCCTTGTCTTTTCGAAAATGGATGAAGAAGATGAAGTCTTCATTTTTTTGATTCTTTACTTTAAAAATGTCTAATTATGCCACTTGCACCTTAAAAATGAATTTAAAATTCATTCAAATAGTGAAATTAACAAATTGCCCTTTTATTCAACGGTTGAGATTGATTTTATCATCAATCAAGGGCCAAGATTTAATCTTTAATTCCCTTCTTCCAAAATTGCCCTTTATAAATTTCAAATATTTCAAAATTTCCATCCTTTCCAAATGACCAATTTACCCTTCAACTAGTTTTTATTTACTAGTTTGTTCTAAAATTGTCATTCCATTACAATCCAACTAAAATAGTTCATTCCCAACCGGTCACTATTCCTTAAATATTATTTTATAACTTTTCCCTGGCTTATGGAACAGCCTCTGAAATTTCAGTTCTATTCAATTTCTCGATATTCATAAAATACTTTTATTGCGATTCCACCTTTATCGAGCTATCAGATTTATTTAAAAAATTCCATATTCCATATTCGGAAAATGAAAAATATCATCTTATAAAAATTTCCTTTATCGTAAATTCATACAAATATTCTCTACTCTGAGTCCAAATTATTGATCAGAAAACTTTTATGGGACCTTCCCAAGGGTCACTATTCTTTGTATTTCTCTAGCCTGAGCACGCTTAACAATTTTATTTGATCAACTGTATCTTAGTTCTAAAACCGATATCAAGGTTCTTATTTCGATCAGATTCACCCTTATACTGAAAAAAATCATTTGTTGGGGGGTTATTTACACTTTAGTCCCCAAACTTTTCCAAAGTTTATACTTTTAACCCCTAAACTTTCAAAATTTATATTTTGGTCACTAGCCAAAATTTGGGATATTACAATTCCTCCCCCTTAAGAAAATTTGTCCTCAAATTTTCAATACGTACCTATTCCAAACATTTACGGATATTACTTCCTTATTTTCTTCTCAGCCTCCCAAGTGGTTTCTTCGACCTTGTGATTTTTCCTAAAACTTCAGTCAATGAAATTTCTTATTCCTTAATTCTTTAATTCTATAACCCAATATTTCTACTAACTCTTTTTCATGTATCAAATCTAATTGCATCTCAATTTATTCAGGAGTGTTGACATGTAAATAAATCAGTTAATGCCTCCAAAACATAAGTACATATACTATAGACTTTTGCTCACTTCTGGAGATAAGACCCATTAATATACTCTTGGTCTAACTCTTTCACGATTCCTTGAGGTATAACAGTTCTGAAACTAAGTTTCCCCTTTTTGACCTATACAAATCATCCTTAATTTTCAAATAAACAATCATAACTTCTCTTTTGCTCTGACATTTAAGGCTCTCAACGGCTTAAACATTTAAACAACCAGTGCTTTATTATATACAGTTTCTGAAGGTTACAACCTCTTAGGTACTTCTTGTTCTTATACTTGAGCCCCCTACTGCACCAGTAGCTCAATCTAGGTAAAAATCAGAAAAAGTTCATACTTGATTTCATTGTTATTGCTTCAGGTATCTTTATAAACCTTGTGATCCAGGACTCTTGTTCTTGTCTAGAAACAGTTATATGGAAATTTCAATTAGCCGGAACAATCCTCAACTAAACACTCTTCCTTTGACTTCATTAAGGAACTAATTCCTTTTAAGAATTTAAACATTTCTTCTTATAATCGCTTTTACCTTGTGCACATATAACCAACTTATCTCAATTACACTTCAGATTCTCGAAATGATATCTTCATAATATCATCTAATACTTGATCACTTAGACCATTAGAAAACCTTTTTCTATCAATTCTCATAATTTTAATGCTTTTCATACTCATCATCTTATTATTACTAATTGTCTCTATCAAAATCTTTCTGAAAATATATCTTAGCTTATCCATTACACTTCGGCCCTATCTTTATAAAGCTCTGCTGTCAACTATTCAAGTAGAATTAACCTCTTAGTTGACTTCTCTGAATACTCTTTGGTTAAGAGTTCAATACTCTTTATCGGTATTAGACTTCCAATCTTGTTCAGTATGTACTCGAATATCACTTTCATCATGCTTTTATTCCAGATTCTTTGTCTTCCTGATCTATCAGGCTTCACAATTGACATCTTATAATATTAATGTCTCCTTAAAGAAATAATCCTTTTTACTTAGGTTGTGTCTGATTTAAAGACTTTTCAAAGTTTTTCCAACATTTGAGGAGTATACAATGTAACTCTTTCCATATTTTCTTTGATTATCCTTGCAATATAGTTTACTACTTTTAGTACTCTGACTGATTCATACCTAACATCTTCTTTTTGAGCTTCAAATATAATCTCTTTACAGATCAATTTCTTTCTTAGTTTCTTTTCTAATCATCTCAGTAGTATCATTACTCAACTTTCCAATTCTTCCTTATTTGTACTGACAGTACAAACATCTTATAATAAGATACTACTGAATTATTTCCATCATAACTTCAATCCTTAACTTATCTTCAGTAAATCACCAGATTACATCTGCAGCAGCTACTGACATTATTATCTTCAAACATATATATTTCTAAAGTAAAGGTACTTATTCTTCTTACTCATTCGTATCCGAGTATCTTATAATTACTGTATCATCTCTTTACTATGCAGATAACTTATTCTAACCAAGAACTAACTTCCAGGCTTATTTTACTGTAACATATCCACTATGGGTCCTTTATTGACCTCTAAGATTCGTCAACTGAAAAATCCATTATCATTTTACTTTCCTTATTCTAGTGTCATTTTAGCTTATACTAATGAGGTGCAGCATCAAGTCATACAATCAGTACATCAGTAATATGACATCCTAGGGGCATATATTTACTGAAAACTCTATATGAAACTTGGTTTAGCATCCAGAACCGGCTAAACCTTTACTCTGATACCAATAAATGTAACACCCATAACGTATACTCGTAGTTGAATATACATTATAGATGTTACTTAAACATGCTACTGAAATTTAAGCTTAATTTTTTTATATTCCTATACAATTCATTGTCTAACTGATTATTTAAACTATCATTATAATCCAATTTAATGCATCATATACTATCAGTAAGTAAATAGTTTACATGCCCACTAGAGATTGTCATAATTTAGAACGTCTTACTGATTTTTTGTAGATTGTAGCTTGAAGAACATGCTTTACTCCTCTTCGAGTGCTCCAACTTGACCTACGTGTGAAACAATTACACGCTAAGTACGAACTTAGTGAGGCAGTTAAACTTATTTGTTTTAAAAACGTAAAATATTGTAAAACAGTATGTCATATATAAAAGTGCATTTCGTTTTCTCTATAACATGGAAAGTATATCACAATGTACATATGTCATGTATCATAACTATCATATAAATCATGATATTATTGCATAATATATTCTCTATCAAGGACATGTTTTCATCATGTAATCATTTACATATCATGTACATGTTTTCATTATGTAATCATTTGCATATCATGTACTCTATCATGGTCATGCTTTCATTATGCAATCGTTTGCATATCATATGCTCTATCATGGTCATGCTTTCTTCATGCCATCATTTGCTTAACATGTATTCTATCATGGTCATATTTTCATTATGCCATCATTTGCATAACATGTATTCTATCATGGTTATGCTTCCATTATGCAATCATTTGCATATCATGTCTTTCATGTAATCGTCTTGTGATCATACTGGCTGAGAAGTCCTTTAAGACTCCGTAGCCTTTTGTACTGGCTGAAATGTCCTTTAAGACTCCATAGCCTGGGATACTGGCTGAAAAGTCCTTTAAGACTCCATAGCCTTACTGCATGAGTACGTACTCGAAGATGCTTTTTGCTCCTCATAAAAGGACGCTCTTTTCTCCTTATAATCGCACCTCTCTAGTGCTATTGGCACCATGGGCGTAGGTCTCAAGGTGGTTACGTGTTTCATTTTAATCATATCATTATTCATGTAATTCATGTATCATATTGTCATATGAAGCATGTATCATCACTATCATGTAATTCATGTTTCATATTATCATATGAATTATGTATCATCACTATCATATAATTCATGTTTCATATTGTCATATGAATCATGTATCAGCAATATCATGTAATTCAAGTAAACATAATGCATCATCATTTATGCAAACAATAGATCGTACCTTGTACCCCATCAAGCTTGCCATGTCAAGTCATGCATCATATCACGTATTATAATGTAATGCAATGTCAATTTTAATCATGGGTTGACTTATCACAAGTCTTCCCTTTCCAATAAAACATACATATAGAAATGCACTCACCTTGGCCATTTATTAATAGGCATCACTAAGCTCTATTGATCCTTTCCTTTATAGTACCTCGAACCTTCTTTTAATTCGGATCTAACTTCATTTATCACATGAATATAAATAAACATTTGTTAGATTCACTTCTAACAATATTTCAATCAAGCTATGTAATTATTCAACATAAAAATTTTCCATAAATTTCTTTCCTTCCTTATACTGTTCACAAACTCATTTTCCGGTCCCTAATGATCATTTTGATCTTCAAATAATTCCTTCAAGCTTGCAAACTCACATTTAAATACTAAATGTTTCAAATTCCATTTTCCGACAGCTTCCGCTACCTTCAAAGATTTGCTTATACCAGGCAGAATACATACCAAATCTTAATTTCCTTAATACTGGAAAAACTAGATTCGATAACGGTTCTAAAGGTATAGGCCACTTAAATTAATAAAATCTAAAAACATTATGCAAATTCTTCAAACTCCCGTCACAGACTGTCCAGGCAGAAAACTGCTCTGGAAATTTTCTGACCTTCATTCGATTAAAACTTAATATCTTTTAACTCAGAACTCGAAATCAGTTTCTATTAGTTGGAAATGAAACTAGATTCGATAAGCTTTCCAGCCATACAAACTAATATCCCAGATTCAATTTGTACGATTTATGGCAAATTTTCAAAGTCGAATTCCAGTATTTAATTTCAGAACAGTCTGCTATTTTGTTTTTTGACCTTTAATCATTTAAAAATTCATATCTTTTGATATATGAATCGAAATCAATCACCGTTTGTTTTAAACGAAAATAGACGAATAAATATTTACATCAATATAAAATTCACCATCTAAACATTTTTGTAGAATTTATGGTGAATTTTTAAACTTACTGCCAAATCCAGTTTTCCTACACAACTTCCATTAATAACTTCAAACTTTATAATAATTTCTTCTTACTTTGCTATTTGTCAATTTGGTCCCCTTACTTGATTCAAACCACTAATTTATCACTTTCTTCATCAAATAATTATTCAAAAATAATCCCTCTAATTTTTCGTTCTTTCCGAAATAGTCACTAAAAATGCAAAGATAAGGATTCAAGCTTCTTAACTTTGCAAATTAATCCTCAAATAAACATTACTACTTGAATTGTATTATTTCAAATAAAACCAGGTTTATTCCTTCTCTAAAACCCCTTTTCCGAATTGGTCACTTAACTTTGACAATTTGTCAAAATGGTCACTAACTCGATTTAACATAGGTTTTGCATATTTCACATCTGCAACATCAATAATAACATAAATACACCTCAAAATCATAAAAATTTAGATTATTCCTCTAACTTTCAGAATTGCCGAAATGCTCCCTATACCTTTAATTTAGGGTTTTACTTCCAAATAACAAATTCAAGCTTACTATATCATTTATCCAACATCACAAACCCTAAATCAAACTTGAATCCATAAACCCTAATCATCTTCATACTAAATAAAATATTTAGGGTTTAAATCTCAACTTAATAACATGATTTTAACATTATACTAGCTTGATTTCAACTTGAATTTCAACATGGAATCATAAAATCTCAATACCCCAATTTAGTCCATAAACCCTAATTTATTCTCATACAAAATTCTCATCAATAAAGAATGTATTCCATGAATTATTGACATCAAAAGATAGAGCTCGAAGAGTATAACAACTTTGTAGTTGAAAAGATTACCTGAAAATTGAGTTTTGGGGCCTGAATCGAACTTGCAAAATTTTCTCTTCCTCCCCCTTGTGTTTTCGAAAATGGATGAAGAAGATGAAGTGTTCATTTTTTTGATTCTTTACTTTAAAAATGTCTAATTATGCCATTTGCACCTTAAAAATGGATTTAAAATTTATTCAAATAGTGAAATTACCAAATTGCCCTTTTAACCAACGGTTGAGATTGATTTTATCATCAATCAAGGGCCAAGATTTAATCTTTAATTCCCTTCTTCCAAAATTTCCCTTTATAACTTTCAAATATTTCAAAATTGCCATCCTTTCCAAATGACCAATTTGCCCTCCAACTAGTTTTTATTTACTAGTTTGTTCCAAAATTGCCATTCCATTACATTCCAACTAAAATAGTTCATTCTCAACCGGTCACTATTCTTAAATATTATTTTATAACTTTTCCATGGCTTATAGAACAGCCTCTGAAATTTCGGTTCGATCCGATTTCCCGATATTCATAAAATACCTTTACTGCGATTTCACCTTTATCGAGCTATCGAATTTATTTCAAAAATTCCATATTTCCATATTCGGAAAATGAACACTATCATCTTATAAAAATTTCATTTCCTAAAGTCTTAGACTAAATTTTCTTAATTAAGTCTATTATCCCAATAATCATCGAAAATCTTCAAAGAGTATAATTTCTCTTAGAAATCCTTTATCGTAAATCCATACGAATATTCTCTACTTTTATTGAGTCCAAATTATCTATCAGGAACACTTTTATGGGACCTTCCCAGAGGTCACCCATCTTTGTATTTCTCTGGCCTGAGCACGCTTAACAATTTTATTCGATCCAAATTCGATACCTTTTACTGCATCTTAGTTCTTAAAACCGATATTAAGGTTCTTATTTCGATCAGATTCACCCTTACACTGAATAAAATCACTTGTTGGGGAAATTTACATTTTTATAGCTTCTAAAAAATTGAAAAAACTTCATACTCACTTTATAACCCTTGTGATCCGAGACTCTTGTTCTTGTCTAATTAGACCAAACACTCTTCCTTTGACTTCAGAAAACTAATTCTTTTTAAATTTTAAACGTTTCTCTTTTCTCCAACTTATCAATTCTCATCATTTTAATGCTTGTCATATTTTTCTATCAATTCTCATCATTTTAATGCTTGTCATACTCATCATCTTATTATTACTGATTGTCTCTATCAAAATCCTTCTGAAAAGATATCTTAGCTTATCCATTACACTTCGACCCTATCTTTATAAAGCTCTGCTGTCAACTATTCAGGTAGAATTAACCTTTTAGTTGACTTCTCTTTATACTCTTTGGTTAAGAGTTCAATACTCTTTATCGGTATTAGACTTCCAATCTTGTTCAATATGTACTCAAATATCACTTTCGTCATGCTTTTATTCCAGATTCTTTATCTTCCTCATCTATCAGGCTTCACAGCTGACATCTTATAATACTAATGTCTCCTTAAAGAAATAATCCTTCATACTTAAGTTGTGTCTGATTTAAAGACTTTTCAAAGTTTTTCTAACATTTGGGGAGTCTACACTGTAACTATTTCCATGTTTGCTTTAATTATCCTTGCAATATAGTTTACTACTTTTAGTACTCTGATTGATTCATACCTAACATCTTTTTTCCGAGCTTAAAATATAATCTCTTTACATATCAATTTCTTTCTTAGTTTCTTTTCTAATCATCTCAGTAGTATCATTACTTAACTTTCTAATTCTCCCTTATTTGTACTGATAGTACAAACATCTTATAATGAGATACTACTGAATTATTTCCATCATAACTTCAATCCATAACTTATATTGAGTAAATCACCAGATTACATCTACAGCAACTACTGACATTGTTATCTTCAAACATATATATTTATAAAGTAAATATACTTCTTCTTCTTCTTTCGTATCCGAGTATCTTATAATTACTGTATCATCTCTTTACTATGCAGATAACTTATTCTAAACAAGAACTAACTTCCAGGCTTATTTTACTGTATCATATCCACTATGGGTCCTTTCTTAACCTCTAAGACTCGTCAACTGACAAAATCCATTATCGTTTTACTTTCCTTATTCTAGTGTCATTTCACCTTATACTAATGAGGAGCAACATCAAGTCATACAATCAGTACATCAGTAATATGACATCCTAGGGGCATGTATTTACTGAAAACTTCATATCAAACTTGGTTTAGAATCCAGAACCGACTAAACCTTTGCTCTGATACCAATAAATGTAACACCCATAACGTATACTCGTAGTTGAATATACATTATAGATGTTACTTAAACATGCTATTGAAAGTTAAGCTTAATTTTTTTATATCCCCATACAATTCATCGCCAAGCTGATTATTTAAACAATCATTATAATCCAATTTAATGCATCATACACTATCAGTAAGTAAATAGTTTACATGCCCACTAGAGATTGTCATAATTTAGAATGCCGTACTGATGTTCTGCATATTGTAGCTTGAACAACATGCTTGACTCCTCTTCGAGTTCTCCAACTTGACCTACGTGTGAAACAATCACACGCTAAGTACGAACTTAGTGAGGCAGATAAACTTATTTATTTTAAAAACATAAAATACTGTAATACAGTATGTCATATATAAAAGTGCATTTCGTTTTCTCTATAACATTGCAAGTATATCATAATATACATATGTCATGTATCATAACTATCATATAAACCATGATATTATTGCATAATATATTCTATCATAGACATGTTTTCATCATGTAATCATTTACATATCATGTACTCTATCATGGTCACGCTTTCATTATGCAATCGTTTGCATATCATATGCTTTATCATGGTCATGCTTTCTTTATGCCATCATTTGCTTAACATGCATTCGATCATGGTCATGTTTCCATTATGCCATCATTTGCATAACATGTATTCTATCATGGTTATGCTTTCATTATGCAATCATTTGCATCTCATGTCTTTCATGTAATCGTCTTGTGATCATACTGGCTGAAAAGTCCTTTAAGACTCTGTAGCCTTTTGTACTGACTAAAAAGTCCTTTAAGACTCCATAGCCTTAATACTTCTAGCTAAAAAGTCCTTTAAGACTCCATAGCCTTAATTATTGAGTACGTACTTGAGGACGCTCTTTACTCCTCATAAAGGACGCTCTTTACTCCTTATAATCACACCTCTTTAGTGCTCTTGGCACCATGGGCGTGATCCCCAGGTACAACACCAAGGCGTAGGTCCCCAAGGTGGTTACTTGTTTCATTTTAATCATATCATTATTCATGTAATTCATGTATCATATTGAAATATGAAGCATGTATCATCACTATCATATAATTCATGTTTCATATTAACATATGAATTATGTATCATCACTATCATGTAATTCATGTTTCATATTGTCATATGAATCATGTATCATCACTATCATGTAATTCAAGTTTCATATTGTCATATGAATCATGTATCATCACTATCATGTAATTCAAGTAAGCATAATGCATCATTATTTATGCAAACAATATTTAGTATCTTGTACTCCATTAAGCTTGCCATGTCAAGTCATGCATCATATCACGTATTATAAAGTAATGCAATGTCAATTTTAATCATGGGTCGACTTATCAAAAGTCTTCTCCTTTTTAATAAAACATACATATAGAAATGCACTCACCTTGGCCATTCATTAATATGCCTCATTAGGCTCTATTGACCCTTTCCTTTATAGTACCTTGAACCTTCTTTTGATTCAGATCCAACTTCATTTATCACATGAATATAAATAAACATTTGTTAGATTCACTTCTAACAATATTTCAATGAAGCTATGTAATTATTCAACATAAAAATTTTCCATAAATTTCCTTCCTTATACTGTTCACAAACTCATTTCTCGGTCCCTAATAACCATTTTGATCTTGAAATAATTCCTTCAAGCTTGCTAACTCACATTTAAATACTAAATGTTTCAAATTCCATTTTCTGACAGCTTGCGCTACCTTCAAAGATTTGCTTATACCGGACAGAATACAAACCGGATCTTAATTTCCTTTATAAAGGAAAAACTAGATTCGATAACGGTTCTAAAGGTATAAGCCACATAAATTAATAAAATCTGCAAAAATTATGGAAATTCCCGTCACAAACTGTCCAGGCAGAAAACTACTCTATAAATTTTCTGACCTTCATTCGATTAAAAATTAATATCTTTTAACTCGAAACTCGAAATCAATTTCTGTTTATTGGAAAAGAAACTATATTCGATAAGCTTTTCAGCCATACAAACTAGTAACCCAGATTCATTTTGAACGATTTATGGCAAATTTTCAAAGTCGAATTCCAGTATTGAATTTCGGAACAGACTGCTATTCTCTTTTCTGACCTTTCATCACTTAAAAATTCATATATTTTGATATATGAATTGAAATCAATCACCGTTTGTTTTAAACGAAAATATACGAATAAATCTTTACATCGATATAAAATTCATCATCTAACCATTTTTGTAGAATTTATGGTGAATTTTTAAACTTACTGCCAAATCCAGTTTTCCTACACAACTTCCCTAAATAGCTTCAAACTTTATACTAATTTCTCCTTACTTTGATATTTGTCAATTTGGTCCCCTTATTTGATTCAAACCACTAATGTATCACTTTCTTCATCAAATAATTATTCAAAATAATTCCCTCTAATTTTTCGTTCTTTCCGAAATAGTCACTAAAAATGCAAAGATAAGGATTCAAGCTTCTAAACTTTGCAAATTAATCCTCAAATCAACATTACTACTTGAATTCTATTATTTCAACTAAAATCAGGTTTATTCCTTCTCTAAAACCTCATGTCCGAATTGGTCACTTAACTTTGACAATTTGTCAAATTGTCACTAACTCGATTTAACATCGGTTTTGCATTCTAACTTCAATTTCACATCTCCAGCATCAATAATAACATAAATACACCTCAAAATCATAAAAATTCAGATTGTTCCTCTAACTTTCAGAATTGCCGAAATGGTCCCTATACCTTTAATTTAGGGTTTTCCTTCCAAATAACAAATTCAAGCTTACTAGATCATTTATCCAACATCACAAACCCTAAATCAAACTTGAATCCATAAACCCTAATCATCTTCATACAAACTAAAATATGTAGGGTTTAAATCTCAAATCAATAACATGATTTTAACATTATACTAGCTTGATTTCAACTTGAATTTCAACATGAATCATAAAATCTCAAAACCCCTAATTTAGTCCATAAACCCTAATTTTTTTCATACAAAATTCTCATCAATCTAGCATGTATTCCATGAATTATTGACCTCAAAAGATAGAGCTTGAAGAGTAGAACAACTTTGTAGTTGAAAAGATTACCTGAAAATCGAGTTTCGAGGCCTGAATCGAACTTGGAAAATTTTCTCTTCCCCCTTGTATTTTCGAAAATGTATGAAGAAGATGAAGTCTTCATATTTTTGATTCTTTACTTTAAAAATGTCTAATTATGCCACTTGTACCTTAAAAATGAATTTAAAATTTATTCAAATAGTGAAATTACCAAATTGCCATTTTATCCAACGGTTGAGATTGATTTTATCATCAATCAAGGGCCAAGATTTAATCTTTAATTCCATTCTTCCAAAATTGCCCTTTATAACTTTCAAATAATTCAAAATTGCCATCCTTGCCAAATGACCAATTTACCCTCCAACTAGTTTTATTTACTAGTTTGTTCCAAAATTGCCATTCCATTACTATCCAACTAAAATAGTCCATTCCCAACCGGTCACTATTCCTTAAATATTATTTTATAACTTTTCCATGGCTTATGGAACAACCTCTGAAATTTTGGTTCGATTCGATTTCCCAATATTCATAAAATACTTTTACTGCAATTTCACCTTTATCGAGCTATCGAATTTATTTCAAAAATTCCATATTTCTATATTCAGAAAATGAACACTATCATCTTATAAAAATTTTCGTTCCTAAAGTCTTAGACTGAATTTTCTTAACTCAGTCTATTATCCTAATGATTATCGAAAATCTTCAAAGAGTATAATTTCTCTTAGAAATCCTTTATCGTAAATCTATACGAATATTCTCTACTTTTATAACAACATTAATTAATAATTATCTTTTTAAAATAAAAGTATTTTCTCTTAGAAATCCTTTATCGTAAATCTATACGAATATTCTCTACTTTTATAACAACATTAATTAATAATTATCTTTTTAAAATAAAAGTATTTTCTCAATAAAGATACAAGACCTCATATTCGTAAAATATTTTTCCGATCACGTCTCTTCAATGTACAATAACAATTGTGAACAGACATAATAAGAGTGATCACATAGGATCCAAAAAAAGTTATAATAACAATATTTATTATACTTCTTTTTGAACGATTTCTTCCTATGGAGAGGGGATATTGGAAGATGAGTCTGGACGCTGCTCAAACAGAAATAAGTCTGGAAGCTGCTCTGGCAGTTAAGCAGTTGCAGCAGCTCAACTGATTTCACCGTGTGTAATCAATTCGGTTTAAGCTGTTAAAGCCTCTAAGTAGTAGTATATAAGAATAAGCTTGGTTGTAAAGATAGTATGGAATTTTCAATATGAATGCAAGAAGTTTACAGTTTCCAATTCTTTCTGTTATCTCGTTTAGAAAGTTTCAGTTTCAAAACTAGAGTTTCTTAACATGGTATCATTCGCCATCGGTTTGGGGCACCCTGCTCACTCAACGCTTGTGCAAAAGTGTAAAAATCCTGATATTGTAATCCCTTTGAATGATAATAAAGTTGATCCTGATGCTTGTGTAGCCTGTCGTATGGGTAAAAGTCATAAGTTACCATTTTCAGAATCGATAACTGAGTATATCAATCTGTTTGCCTTGGTGTTTTCTGATCTTTAGGGTCCAGCCCATGTCACGTCGGATGGTTTCAAGTACTACATATCATTTGTTGATGCAGCTACGAGACATTCTGGGTGTATTTGCTGAATTCTAAAGATCAGGCATGTTGTGCATTCCAATTGTTTGCATCTATGGTCAAGAATCAATTTCAAACCACTATAAAGGAGGTCCAAAGTGATTGGGGAGGGGAGTTTCGATCTCTCTCTACTGTGTTAGGATCTTTGGGTATCAAGCATCGAATCACATGTCCCCATACCTTTGAGCAGAATGGGGTTGTTGAGCGAAAACATCGGCATATCATCGAACTGGTGCTTGTTCTACTTGCACAGGTTGCTCTACCATTCCGGTTCTGGTCGTATGCTGTTAGCACCGCTGTGCATTTGATAAATAGGCTTCCCACCAGGGTTTTGTCAGGAAAATCACCATTTGTGAAGTTATATGGTCAACAGCCATACTATTTGTTCCTGAGGGCGTTTGGATGTCGATGCTTTCCTCACCTACGACCGTATCAGAATCACAAATTGAGTTTTAGGTCGCAACCATGCACGTTCCTTGGTTACAGTACTCAGCACAAGGGTTACAAGTGCATGGCAGCTGATGGTCGAGTTTATATTTCACGACATGTACTGTTTGATGAAAATCATTTTCCTTTTGCAGGAATGCCTGATCACGACAGCAATGACTGTGTTTCTTCATCTTATTCAGGTTCGTTTCCTATGATCGATGGAGCAGCTAGGGTTTGCATGAGTGGTCGTGAACAGCAGGCTATG
Source organism: Hibiscus mutabilis (assembly GCA_019671005.1). Classification (NCBI taxonomy): domain Eukaryota; kingdom Viridiplantae; phylum Streptophyta; class Magnoliopsida; order Malvales; family Malvaceae; genus Hibiscus; species Hibiscus mutabilis. The sequence goes on along the minus strand of CM033734.1, from coordinate 48,349,198 downwards.
CACATGGTGGATGTTCGAGATAGGGAAATAGGTCATCAACCTGGAAGTTGTACTCAAGGGTCTAAGTCAGCTAGTGTCATGCAAAATGAAGGTGATGCTTCTCAAAATAACGGTCAAGAAGGAAGGATGATGCAAGTTTTGCAGAATGATACAGCTCAACGATCTTTTGATATGTCGGTTAGTATACCAGAGGGAGGTATTAATCAGGAAAGTGTGAGTGCAGTTGACGTTCTTCAAGAAGTTACAAGTGCAAATGAGATTTCTGTGCCACCATCCAGTGTAAGGGAGGATCAATCTCGGTGCAACAGCCATCACATGGTTACTAGAAGCAAATCAAGCATTTTCAAACCCAAAAGCTATATTGCTGAGCAGAGGACTTTAGAAGAAGAGCCAGTCACTATTCAGCAGGCTCTTGACTCACCAAATTGGAAGGCTGATGTTCATGCAGAGTTTGAAGCTCTAAAGAAAAATGGGACTTGGTCCTGCTTCCTGAAGGACGAACCACGGTCGGATGCAAGTGGATTTTTAAGGTTAAGAAGAATGCCGATGGCTCTATTTAACGCTACAAAGCTAGGCTTGTTGCCAAAGGCTTCTCGCAAGTTCCTGGTCAGGACTTTCAACACACGTTCAGTCCTGTGGTCAAGGCTTCAACGATAAATGTGGTACTTGCCTTGGCAATCCGACAGAAATGGCCACTTAGGCAGGTTGACATTAACAACGCGTTCTTAAACGATGACTTACATGAAGATGTTTACATGCAACAGGCTCCAGGTTTTGATGAAGTGTCGTCTGATGGGTCTAAGCTGGTGTGTAAGCTCTACAAGGCGTTGTATGGCTTGAGACAAGCACCTCGAAACTGGTATTCGAAGCTGAAGGACCATTTCATTTCAATTGGCTTTAAAGGCTCATAGACAGATAGTTCCTTGTTTGTCAAGGTTACGGCCACCACAGCCACATATGCACTTGTGCATGTAGATGATATTATAGTAACATGCAGCTCTAGTGAAGAGGTTGAAAGTGTAATCCATCAACTAGGAGTAGAATTTTCGTTGAAAGATCTGGGATTACTCAATTTTTTCTTGGGCATTGAGGTGGTAAGAGTTGGAGAATCCATTGTGTTGAGTCAGAAGAAGTTTGTCATGGAGCTTTTGGTAAAAGCTCAGATGAACAATGTTGCACCTATGCCCACCCCTATGGTTCCCTCCCTCAAGCTCACTCAAAATGCTGGTACACCTCTCACAGATGCACAGGAATGCCGAAGCTTGATTGGTGCGCTCCTCTATGTTTGTCATACTCGACCTGATATTGTATTTAGTGTGAATAAACTTGCACAGTTTATGCATGCCCCCTGTGAACAACACGTCTGCAGCTCGAAGGGTGCTGCGATATCTCAATTGGACTTTGGACTATGGCTTAGTCTTCTCGCCAACTACTGATGCGTTTCAGCTTGTTGCATTTGCTGATGCAGATTGGGCAGGCAGTGTTGATGACAGAAGGTTAGTGTCAGGCAACTGTGTGTACCTTAGGGGGAATTTGGTTCAGTGGTCTTCTAAGAAGCAAAAGACAGTGTCTCGCTCGACGTCGGAGGCTGAGTATCGTATTCTGGCAGATGTTGCATCGGAAGTAACCTGGGTGGACACTTTGCTCGAAGAGATGGAAGTTCAAACAACAGTTGTTCATGTGATTTGGAGTGACAATTCAGGTGCCATTGCTATGAGTGCGAATCCCGTTTATCACTCCAAGAGCAAACATGTTGAATTGGATGTACATTTTGTAGCGAGAAAGTTGCAGCTAATAAGTTCCAGGTGAACTATGTTCCTGCTGAGAACCAGGTGGCAGATGGGCTAACGAAACCGTTGTCTAAAGCCTATTTTTGTTTGTTTCGACAAAAGCTGGGAGTAGTCTCTCTTGATGAGTTGAGAAGTGGAAAAAGTAGGGAGCATATTGGAAGATGAGTCCGGAAGCTGCTCAAACAAAAATAAGTCTAGAAGCTGCTCTGGCAGTTAAGCAGTTGCAGCAGCTCAACTGATTTCACCGTGTGTAATCAATTCGCTTTAAGCTGTTAAAGCCTCTAAGTAGTAGTATATAAGAATAAGCTTGGTTGTAAAGATAGTATGGAATTTTCAATATGAATACAAGAAGTTTACAGTTTCCAATTCTTTTTCTTAGACACTTGTTCTAGAAATTATTGACATTTATTATACTTTAAAATGATAATATATTTTCTTTTCTAATTAAATTTTGTTAAATTATTTGTGAAACTAACTTAATCAGGGAATATATATAGAATAGATTAAATTGTCGTACTTGTGTATATATATAATATGAGTAAACTATATTCATGGTCACTAAGTAATTTTTTGCTTTAGTCCGTAAAATTTTAAAAGTTATATTACAATTAATAATATTATCAATAAATTACAGAATAATCATTATGTTGTTGTGTTGTTAATGCCCGTTACAATGATAATATTAAAACCACATATTTATTTGAGTTTTTATACGACCGAATATGGTACGACAGAGTGCGAATAAGTCCCAATATAAATGGTACTTTTTTTTTTTTTTTTTTACTTATTGTTACTGTCTAAGGAACCACAACCATGTCATACGCAGGGAAGAAATGGCAAACTTCGGACTCCCCCGGCTTAAGCCCCAGAAGCCGGAAACCGATGTGACCGGAACTCCATGTAGAGGTATCCATGTGACAGAGGAACGCTGCATCTACCCTGTCACCGTTGTCGCCGGTGAGGGAAACCATGAACACTTTGTTATGGCATAGGGGTATGGCTCGTTATGGCATGCTATGAGCTTTTCGGTCGATACCTCTTTGGATTCAACCACAGTATAGTTCTGGAGAAGGGGGGTTGACTTTGATATCAGAGATGATCTTACCACTCCGACCTGCGAGCCTGCTCCGAAGATGCCTTGTGCGAAATCGACCAGGGATTCTACGGACGTAAAACAGCCCTGTACCTCTCCTTTTGGGGCTTCCATCTCACAGATCTTCAGTGTTTGTTCCATTGCCAAGGCTTGGTGAGAATCGGGGGAGAAGGAGAAGAACCGAAGAAGCTCGGGCAGCTGTTCCGATGAGAAAGGGATGTGTTGGGTTTTATGTTTGGGAAGGAACTGGAAAGTTGTTGGGTAAAATAAATGGGCATCGTCTTCCCCACTGCAATATGCTTTATGGTGGCGAACACCTTGGCCCCTTGGGTTCAGGAGATCATCCTCGGACATGCCCCATACCCATGTGGGATGATGAATGAACATCTTCTTTTTGGTCGGGGAGTCGAAGGACACTGACACCGTCGTCCTCCGTATGAGACGCTGCTACATTTCCAGGAACAAGCTGCCAGAAAGTTTGATGATTAATAGATTGAATCTGAGTTATGAACAAGTGATTTCATTACACTAACTAATACCATGAATCTGCGTTTTGAAGAAGGAATAATTACTGTGAAAAAAAGCAGCAGGAGGAAGCTGCAAGAAACAAACTCATTACCCATTCTTTCTTCAACTTTCTCCACCCTTCACCCCGGTTTTCCACTTAAAAAAATGAAGATTGCTGGTTTTGGATGGCAATAATAATAAGGGTAAACTACGCACTAAATTATTGACACTGACTCGTTTTTCGTTTTGGTGCCATTGTTTTAATACTAAATGGCCTAAAAAGGCATGGTGCCGTTATTTTAATACTAAACGGCCTAAAAAGGTGTTGTTTTATTGGAGAAAATCATGGAAAAATATGACATTCAATGGGATTTAAACCTAAAACATTCAACATCAAAAACAAACTCTTAACCACAAAGTCAACTTAATATTTTTGTCTATTTCTAACACAAGTAATATATATGTGAAACTACAGTTAAGATCAATTCAATTTATGTGAAACTACAAATAGGTCACTAAGTTATAATTAAGTCACTCAATTATAATCAATAGTTGTGATACAGACATTGTAACACCCCAAAATTTGCCTTGATTTTAGAAACCTAATTTGAGAAAACTCCTAATTCAGAAACCCTAGAAATTTGGAATTTCTAATTTGAAACCCTAATTGAGCTTGAGGCCTAAATTGAGAAAATTTAGAATTATGAAGCTTAATTTAGAAATTCGGGGGTCAATTTGTAAATCAGGAAAAGCTTAGGTGCTCGTTTTGGATGGTAATAATAAGTAAAAATTGTAGTGATGATATGTGGTGTGAGATTTTTTTTTTTGAGTCACGGAGTTTGTATTGACTGTTTCGGTAGGTTGTGTTTAGACTTTCCTCTGATTGTGTGCACTCTTTTACCTCTATTTAAATTTAGAGAGGTTTTTTAATGAGACTCGCATTTCAGGTTGGTATTTTACGTAATAAAATCTTAATTTTGCTGAGAATAATAATAATAATAAGGGTAAACTACGCTAGATACCACCAAGTTATTGGCACTGACTCGTTTTTGTCACCAAACTTTTAATTGGTCCAATTTTATCATTAAATTTTATTTTCCGTCTCGTTTATGCCAGTGCACAGTTAACACCTTAACAGGACGATGACATGGCGCACGACGTGATGACTTGGATGCTAGACCAAAATGACATCGTTCTGATGCCATTATTTTGATATTAAATGGCCTAAATCGACGTCATTTTGTTGGGGGGAAAACATAGAAAAATATGCATTCAATGAGATTTGAACTTAGAACCTTCAACATCAAAAGTGTATTTGCATTATTAAAAGGTTAAGAATATGTATGAAAAGATATTACCTTAAGATTTTTTTTTTTAAAGTGTGATCGTCTAAAAAACTTTATTGACCAAAACAATAAGTGTGAACTACATATTTAGTAATTTAATTTTTATTTTTGTTTTTATTTTGATCATCTAACTTTAATAATTTTATTTTATCACTTAACTTTTAAATTTCTTTTATTAGATCACTATAAAATTTCAGTAACGAAATGCATAGTTTAGTAAAACTTTAATTAGTATTATTAACACTAATTTCTTCTCCCTTGTCACATGTAGTGCTGCTCAAATCGGATCCCTACAATGACCATGGCTGTAAGCATTCTGTAACTTTCACAAGTTTCCATCAACATTTGATATTAATAATATTTTTGAATATATTTGATATTAATAAATAGGATAAACTACGCTAGATACCACTCAATTATAAGAGGCGACCCGTTTTTTCCACCGACCTTCGAATTGGTCCAATTTTACCACTGAGCTTTAGTTTTCGACTCGTTTATGCCACTCCGCCTTAACTCCTTAACGGGGTAATGACAAGATTGATGATCGATGACGTGGAGACAAAATTAAAATGACGCCATTTTAATTTGGTTGTTTTGGGTCAAAACAACCTAAAACAAAGTCATTTTGACGATGGATGAAAATTTAGAAGAATTGCTCTTAGGGGGTTAGAACTTGGGACCTTTGGAATCAAATACTTGGGTTAGACCACCAAGCTAACTTATATTTTTTATAAGCTACTAACACTAATATATATATTAACTGCAGTTAGGATTAATTTTTTTGTTTGTTAAGGTTTCTCAATTCAAATAATAACAAAACCAATCCTCAATGTTTTACTGATTTTTAATTTTGCCCTTAGTTTTTTAAATTCCAACCTCATTGTTTCACATATTTACAAACAAACCTTTGTATTCTTTATTTGCTCCTAATATTATAACAAAATTAGTCATCAACATTTCATTATTTTTTTTACAATATCAATCTCATAATTTCAAAAATTCCAACCTCAACAATAATGAAATTAAAAAATAAGGTTAAGAAAAATAAACGAGTAAAAAGGAATTTTTGAAATTATGAGATTGATATTATAAAAAGATAATGGAATGTTGAGGACTAATTTTGTTATTATATTAGGAGAAAAATAAAGAATAAAAAGGTTTGTAAATTTTTGAAACAATGAGGTTGGAATTTATAAAATTAAGGGTGAAATTAAAAATAAGTAAAACATTGAGGACTAGTTTTGCTATCATTTGAATTGAGAAACCTTAACAACAATAAACAAATAAATCCCAACTGCAGTTAATATATATTATTTGTGTTAGTAGCTTATAAAAATATAAGTTACCTTGGTTGCTTAACCCAAGTATTTGATTTCAAAGGTCCCAAGTTCAAATACCCATAAGAGTAATTCTTCTAAATTTTCATTCATCGTCAAAATGACGCCGCTTTAAGTTGTTTTGGGCATCAAAACAGCCAAACAAAAACAACGTCATTTTGATTTGGTCTCCACACCATTGACCGTCAGCCATGTCATCACTCTGTTAAGGAGTTAACGACAGAGTGGCATAAACGAATCAAAAATTAAAGTTTAATGATAAAATTAGACCAATTCGAAGATCGATGACAAAAAAAGGTCACCTCCTATAATAGTAATGCACTTCTCTTTCAAACCTACCTGGTGCATTACTATTCCAATTTATAAAAAAACCTATGATAAATAACATTTTCTAACTTAGTGCAGAAGTTAGAATCATAAATTAATAATCTTTCAAAGAAAGATTCTGTTGAGTCATAGTAGATGAAAAAATATAGCCTCTTTAAATTAATATGAAGTGAATTTAATAAGACATTAGTGCTGCTCAAAAGTGTTTTGTAACCATTAATTTGAGAATTGTTCTCTTCTTAATAGGATTAAGAAGGAAGAAAAATTGTCTTTACATGGAGTGTATTGAAATCTCCTTGTAAAATTCTCTTTAAAGTAAAAATATCTTTAAAATGTCATTACATTATAGATGATTGAGTAAAATAAGAATGCATACTTTGACATATAAAGATTAAATAAAAACAGTTGTGGTATGGCATGCTAGATTAGGGCATGTGAATTAAATAATAACTAATCTAGAAAAATTAATAGCTTCAACAAATATGAGTTTTGTTTAGAAGCTAAGCATACTAAACCTTCTTGAAGATAGTTTTCTAAACTTAGATTTGAACTCCTTTCTAATCTAGCAAACTTTAGAAACTGTGAGGGTAAAGAATGAAAACACGGTTACATCACCTTTGTAGATATTTTTTCTAGATATACAAATGTTTATCTCCTAAGACTAAAAGTGAAGCTAAGAACTTCTTTCTTAAAGACAGAAGTTGAGTATCACTAGATAGGAGAATAAAATGAGTTAGATTCGGTAGAGGTAATATATATGGTCTAATTTTCTTAAAGAGGTGTGTGAGTAGAATGGCATAATTCGAAGAAACCTCCGTTCAATTTTTTTGTATAAAATTATTAAGAAGGAAAAATAAAACTTTAAGAAGAGATAATGAATTCTTAAGTTTTAAGGAGAAAGCCATTCTCAGTTAATCATGTATTAAACCGAGTACCTCATAAAAATAGACTATACTCCATACGAACTGTGCAACATGTTTGCATTACCTAAAAGTGTGGGTGGCAAAAATGGTTTAGCCTGACTTTAAGAAAACCTCTATGGAACATAAAATCGTTGATGCAGTGTTTGAAGGGTATGCTACATATAGTGACATATTAGTTTATGTCTTTACATGATTTCTCAAATTTATGAATCTAGGGTTGCTGAGAGGACTCCTTTCCTCTAAAGAAGCCTAGATTAAGAGTTGTAACATATCAAGAGAATCATGCCTTTTCTTCTAGTACTCTTGCCAAAGATACTCTAGAGTTTGAATTAGAGCCTAGAAGAAGTAAAAAAAAAAAGGTAGCTAATACCTTTAGACCAGATTTTATAAAACTTCATTTACTACAGAAATAAGTGATTTAGACTCTATATCTGAACCTATAGCTCAATCTTTCCTGATAGATGAGGATCCTAAATCCTTTTGTGAAGCTATAATGTTCAAATTGTTGCTAGTTTCTGAATAAGTTCAGTTTATGATAAACTAGAATCAATAATGTCTAATCACACTTAAAAGAGATTAAAGTAATGTTATGAGTTAAGGGTACCTAAAAATAGAAAAGGTTTTTTCTTTTAAAGAAAAATTCTCTATTTTGAGCAGGCGTTAAAGAAATTTGACAGTATTGATGTCATCCCTGTTTAAAACTCCTTATGACTCTAGATTACATCTCTTTAAAAAAATAAAGGAAGTAGTGTTTTCATGATTGAGAATGCTAAAGAAGCCTTATGAATTCTACTTGGCCTGATATTGCCTATGTAATGAGTAGGTTAAGTAGATATACTTATAATCCCAGTAATGAGCACTGGATTACACTCAAAATGCTTATTGTAATATCTTAAAGGTGTTATAGATTGGCAACTTGTGTTTGTTAGCTTTCCTTCAGTTTAGAGGGATTTTGTGACGCCAACTGAGTTACCGATAATAATAAAGTAAGCTCAACGAGTGTGTATATCTTACCTTAAATGGCGAAGCGATTTTTTAGAAGTCTATAAACAGACTTGTATTGCTCTCATGAAGTAAGAATTTATCGTTCTTAACATTTCTAGGCAAGAAGTCGAGTGGCTCAGAAATTTATTAGCAGAATTTCCATTGTCGAGAAAGACCGATTACTTTGGTATCCTTATTGTGTGATTCATGAACAACGATATGTGTGGCTCAAAATCCAAAGCTTACAAATAGTTAGAAGACACTTATTGCATAAGGTATGAATCAGTGAAAGTTTTAATAAGGAACATAATACTCTTTTTAGAGTATGTGAAGTCAGAAACGAACTTAGTTGATCCGCTTACCAAAAGGTTAAGTCGAAAATTGGTTCTGGATTCGTCGAGGGGGATGGGTCTAAAGCCCATTGGTTGGGGAATTCATGGTGGATACCCAACTTAGTTATCTAAGTTCAATGTGGTCAAACAAAACCATGAAGAGTACTAATAATGTACATTTATTACTACCTATCCGTATGACGAATAATGTACATGCCTAGGTTGAGTTTTATTACTCTTAATAAATTCATATCCCAGTTTTTGGTGGTTTTAGTGAGAAGGACTTGATGAATTTATCGACTTTAGTTGAATAACTACTTTTAATAAGTTCATAGCCTAGTGCGAAGTGGGTAGTCCTATCGTGAAGGACTGAATGAACTTGTCACTAGAAATGATGGGTTTTTCTTAAAACTCCTAATGAATTCAATCCCAAAGAGTTTGGGTTTTTCTATTGAGAATAACTTATTGAATTCACCAATTAAAGAGGTTGAGTTTTTATTCTTAATGAATTCTTATCCTAGAGTTTGGGTGGTTCATTTTATAAATGAACTTGAAGAATTCACCTATTTATTAGAGAGGGTGAGCTTAATGAAAAGGCTCTTAATTATTTTATAGCTCTTATTTGAGTGGTTTATAGTGTGATAAACCTGATGAAATAACCTATGTAAGTGAGAAGGATTAGCCACCTTCTATGAAAAACATTGGGCTGTTTTTCTAATACACTTACTAGAGTCCTGAGGTCAGATGGCTATACTTGTTTACATATGTATATTTATACATTTGTTTATTTTCTGACACATCGAGGATTTCGGTGGATGAAGGGGTTAGTTGTGTGTTATGAGTTCACCCCTATCTTAGAAAGTTCCAGATTTATTCACTTATCTAAGAGAAGAATTGCTCATTCCACTATGTACTAGTTCTAGATACGTTCACTAGTGCTTAAGCAACTAATCTTGTTATTGCTCTTCTCATGTTTTTAAACTCATTTTTCTTATCACTATGTTTTAAAAGATTCTTTCACATTTGTGGGGGATTGTTGGATAATGCTCAAGTCAAGTATCCCACATTGGGTGGGAAAGTAACTTGGGCTTGGTTTATATAGAGGTCTTAATAGCCTCCCTTGTTGAAGATTAGTAGACAAGGCCCCAGCAAGCGCCCGCCACCGCCGTCCAGCTAGTTCAGTTTGTGTTAATACGTGTCTTCGACACGTCCGTGCGCGTTCTATCTTTTTTGAGAAAATTCGCAAGAATTCTTCCAAGAGATTTAATAGAACTCAATGAATAATTTAAATGTTTGAATTAAAAGCTGTGATTGTTTGACTAATTCCCAATTTGAACTGGATTCTGACTGTTTTTTAGTCTATATTCGACTGTCAAACAACAGCTGCTACAACAATTTTTTCACTGTTTTAAGGTGTGATTAATGGCCAGTAGTGACCATTTTTAAAGGTTACAAAACTGTATTTAAAACTAATTTAAATAGCTTTTTTACATTGGACATTTATGCCCCTGATTTCAACTATAAATTGAGTTGTCATCAACTCATTTTTATCATCCAAGTGAAAAAGAAACTATGCTCAAATACTTGCGCTTTACAGGCTTAAAAACATTTGATCGAGTTCTGCAAACCTATTTTTAGAGAGAAGAGCAATACCACAGGATTCCACTCCGAAATTTGGGTGTACAAATTGTCGGAGCAACCTTGCTAACTTCGGGGGATGATACGCCTTTTGTAGCAACTACACCAGTTAGGGGCGAATCTATTTCTAAGGCAGTGGATTTGATCCATGACACAGTTATTTTAATATTAATGTTATTTCAAATTAATCAGCATGTCAGTGCTAACGCTATGTTTTGCAATACATTTTTCCAACACAATAAACTTTAGAAGATAGGTTTCCAACGAACACCGAAAAGCATCTTGCCCCTGATGAATACTGCTCTAAACGACCGCCATTGTTGAGACCTCCCTCGCCTTTACACTTCAGATCTCTAAACGACCCCCCATTGTTTGGATCGAAATCTTTGACAAAAGACATGCAGGTTCCTAAGAATAACCATCTTTTTTCGAGTAATACACTAGAGGAAATTGAGGGCAGTTTGGGTTAGAAATCTTTTACGGAAGGTTTATCAGTTCTTGGGTTGTTGGTGTTCACTGGGTTCTTGGTTTCTCTAAACTTGTTCTACATATTTTTCTTTTCTTTTTTTGTTGTGAGGTATATAAATTGAAATTGAAATACTCTAAGTTGTTTACAAATATTAATCAATGATTGATGTATAAATTTGTTTCAATGTTGTAAAAAAATTGGAGCTTAGATTGAATTGGTTAGATTATCGATTTCTAGTCCGAGTAGTTCAACCAATTAAACAACTGCATTTGGATTTCAAGCTTAGTGAGGGTGCAGTTTGTGTATGTACTGTTATCTAGTTGGGTGTATAAGATAGTGGAAATGCCTTGTAGCGTCTGATCATTTTTCATGGTTTGGTTCGATGGAGTATTGTTCTAGGTAACTTTCTGTTTGTGTTGTACTCTTTTCATCCATCTAAGATTAGGGAGGTTTTTAACGAGGCACACAATGCAGGGTTAAACGTGTATGATTATCTTAATAAAATCATATTTACCTAACAAAAAAGTTTAATAAAATTTTAGAAAATTTAATGTGAAATACATAATTTTAAAGACTGGTTCAACTTGAATTGTATTTTCTTACCTCGGTTTTTAAACGGGTCACATAATTTCCGGTTTTACCTTACTGGTTCAACCAACAAAACCACCAGTTCTGGTTCAACAAATCACATCACCAGTTATTTTAGTAGTATAGGAGTTGGTTGATTATTGTTGCTTGGTGGTTACTGAGTGTTGTCAATAAAATTCATCTTTGGTTGATGAAAAGGAACTTATCAAAAATTTAACACAAAGTGAATTGAATTTTTAAGTAAGTCTAAAGGGAATTTAACAAGGGACCATTTTATTATGACAATTTTCTTCACTTATTACAGGGTGCATGCAAGCAACCAACACACAAATGTTACAGACAAGTTTTCCATACCATTCCCTCCACATACGAGTCCATTTTCTTCCATCGAAGATCTATACTTCTTGGCCACCTTGCTGAATCTATATGTTAACAACCTTGACAAAAGCTTTTTCAACTTCAGACAGCTGCGATTCAGAATCATTAACAAAAGATTTATCATTTTTGGCAGTTTCCTCAAACTGGCCATCTTTCTTCGAGTAATATATTAGAGGAAATTGAGGACGGTTTGGATCGAAATCTTTGACAAAAGATTTATCGTTTTGTGCAGCTTTCAGAGACTTGCCATCTTTTTTCGAGTAATAGATTAAGGGAAATTGTGGACGGTTTGGGTCAAAATCCTTCACAAAAGACTTATCATTTTCTGTAGGTTCCTGAGACCGACCGTCTTTTTTCGAGTAATAGAATAAGGGAAATTGAGGACGATTTGGGTCGAAATCCTTGACAAAAGACTTGTCATTTTTTGCAGGTTCCTGAGATTGGCCATCTTTTTTCGAGTAATAGATTAACGGAAATTGAGGACGGTTTGGGTCGAAATCTTTGACAAAAGACTTATCATTTTCTACAGGTTTTTGAGATTGACCGTTTTTCCTCGAGTAATAGATTAAGGGAAATTGAGGGCGGTTTGGGTCGAAATCCTTGACAAAAGACTTACCATTTTCTACAGGTTCTTGAGATTGGTCGTCTTTTTTCGAGTAATAAATTAAGGGAAATTGAGGACGGTTTAGGTCGAAATCCTTAACAAAAGACTTACCATTTTCTGCAGGTTCCTGAGACTGACCGTCTTTTTTTGAATAATAAATTAAAGGAAATTGAGGATGATTTGGGTCAAAATCCTTGACAAAAGACTTATCATTATCTACAGATTCCTGAGGCTGACTGTCTTTTTTGGAGTAATAGATTAAGGGAAACTGGGGACGATTTGGGTCGAAATCCTTCACAAAAGAATCATCATTTTGTGTAGGTTCTTGAGGCTGACCTTTTTTCGAGTAATAGATTAAAGGAAATTGAGGACGGTTTGGGTCGAAATCCTTGACAAAAGACTTATCATTTTCTGCATGTTCCTGAGACTGACTACCTTTTTTGGAGTAATATATCAAAGGAAATTGAGGACGGTTTGGGTCGAAATCCTTGACAAAAGATTTATCAGTTTCTACAGGTTCATGAAACTGACTATCTTTTTTGGAATAATAAATCAGAGGAAATTGAGGACGGTTTGGGTCGAAATCATTGACGAAAGATTCACGTTCGGTTGGTTTAATTGCTTCGCCCATTGGCTGCTCCTCCCTTTCAACAGTCCATTGTCTCTCTGGTGCTTTTCTTGCTGCAATGGTCTGAGCAGACTACAAATATTGAGAAAAACAGTTATTAGTTGTGTGGGTCTTTTTCTGTATAAATTAGTAAATGAAATCCAATGTTTTTAATCAAATAGAGAAATAAATAAATGAATGAAACTTACCAAAAGAATGCAAAAAACTGCGAAGAAAGAAAGGAAAGATCTCATAATTGGAGAGAAAGAGAAAGCCAATAGCCTTCACTATTAATGATGTTATTCACTTTTGATGGATATCTTGGCTGCAAAATGACTTGTGCTATTTATAGGGGAAAATATCAATAAAAAAACAGAAAGACTATTATTGAATAGTTGTCACTTGACTAATATTTAATAGCAAATTATACAATTCTAGATATATTTTAATTTGAAAGCAAGGATTAATAACCAAGTGTTCTAACTTTACTTAGCTCGTTTAATTAGGTTAACAAAATTAGAGAAGTGGAACTGAATGTGAAATAGTGTGCTAAATGATCAATTTCAATGTTTAATATGAAAATGATTAACAAAGCTTTTTAATGGAAGATTATATTTTCGAGTAGCTCGCGAGCTTTTCGAGTCGGGTATTGAGTAGCTCGTCTCGGCTCGTTAAGAATTCGAGTCGAGTCCAATCAAGTCGAGCTTTGACTGAGTCGAACTCGAGTATCTCGCGATCTATCTCGTCTCATTTACAGTCCTATTTAGGGGCAATAAAATTCAAAAAGACATTTGTAGATATGAGTGAACAAAACTCGAATCGTCACGAAAAAATATCTAATAAAGTTTGAGTTATAAAATAAAACTTCGACTCACTTAAAATTTTTAGTAATTAGTGGATCAATTTTTAAGTTCGAGTCGAATCTCTCAACTCTGCCTTATATACATATATCACATATGAAGATATATATATATATATATATATTATGTTTAAACTGGAACCAATTAGTATCATAACATGATAAATGTTTACAATTAAATTTAAGGATCAAAATGATATTTCATCTAAAGTTCAGGGTTAAATTAGTATTCTAACTAAAATTCATGGGTCAAATTAAAATTTATCTCATTTTACTAGCATGTCACTTCATCAAAACTAATGGCCTTTAATGTCCAGTGACCAAAACTTTATAAATTGTTAATTTAATTGACCAAAACGTTACTTTTGGCAAAAATAAACACTTATAATACATAAGTGATCAACTGTGTAGTTTACCCAATTAAAATATAATTCTTTTATCTCATGTGCACGGGTTTAGTCTATTTAAACATACACATCTCATGGATCAATAAAACTATAACATAACAATATTATATAAAAAATATGAATTTGGTTATGATATAGATGTAGATTTTTTTATGTCCTTAATTTTAAAGGAATATTAGTGATAAATTTATTATTATGATTTAATTTTAAAGGAAGTAGAATGATTCTATATTAGGTTTCTTGAGTTTGAGACATTTTTCAATGAAACGAACATCAAATTCACATTCTTGAGGCCAAAAGGAGTGAACTGAAAACTTTGGCGTCCAACGGCTGTGTGCTAGGGTAGCTGATGGCGACTGACGATAATCGGTGGCGGTGGTGAGTGGTTACCGACGACGAGAGGCTAGTCAAATTCAGTGGTCAAATTGATATTTTACTTAAAGTTTAAAGGTCAAATGATATGTTATCTAAAGTTTGTGGGTCAAACTAATATTTTATCTAAAGTTCAAAGGTCAAATTCATATTTTATCTAAAATTTAGGAGATAAATTAAAAATTAATCCCTTTTACTAACATGCCACATCATCAAGCTAACATTACTAACATGCCACATTTGATTTTTCGACTTATTCAACTTACAAGTTGAGAGGCTATTCAAAAAAAAGTTGAGAGGTGCTTATTAGTTATTACATGCGTGTGTCCAAATCTCAATGATACTCTTCAAATAACACACAATTAATCTCAGTTATCCGTTTCACTTATCCAACAATTTAAAAAACATGTAAAAATTAAAAAGTTTTATACTGTACAACTTTACGTGTGTATATATATAACTTATCCAATACACTCCCACTTTAATATTTCAAATCTCGAGGAATATATGAAACGGTTATGGTCTCCTCTTAGTAGTTTAATTGATTTGAGATCAGTTAGATATGATTATATATTGATTATTATATTAAATTAGATCTGTAACAAAAATAAATAAATAAATTGAGTTGGTTCAATATGAATTATTATATGATAAGTTAAAATATTTTAATTTCTCCTTCACGTAATATATATAATTGTCAAATCTTCAAAAACAATATTGTTATGAAAATTGATTATTTGAGTGGTTATTGCTCATATCAAACGAAGACTTGTTATAAAAAAATATTATTAATAAAATGTTATAAAAATCAGTAAGTTATAGACTAAAACCTTCAATTTTATTGAGATTCATCAATTGACCTAGTGACCGAATATATTTATTTTATCTGATCTTGTGTTGATTCGAATCCCAGCATTCACTTGATAATATAATATTTTCTACTTAATCAAAAAAAAACTTTCAACTTTATTATCTCCAAAAAAATGAATATAATAACTATATCTAAACATTTCATTTATTTTTAACACAATTATTAGTATTTATTTTATATCTAAAGATAAGCTTTAGATCTTAATAACATATTAAATTATGAGTAAGTCATTTGATTAATTAATTTTAGATTTTGGGTAAATTGAGCAAGCTCATTTGGCCGGTTGGTCAAGCTGCTCATCTTTGTTTTTTTATATTCCCTTAGATCATGGATTTTAGGCCTACTATAAACACTCTCCTTCCTTCTCTTAGAGTGAAATGAATTGAGAGTAGGTATTTCTTGCTTGTCACGTGTAGCTTTGAAATGAATTTTATTTAAACCAACAACTAGTTGATATAGTGAAATGAAACATTAAATTTATTAAGTAAGATCAGAAATTTGAATCGTAACCAGTTATCCCATCTTGTATGGATTTTACTTACATCACATGAGAGATTTAAAATTCGTGAGGAAGCACATTAGGACAATCGAAACCAAAGCAATTATTGAAACTTTCTTTAATATTAAAAATTTCTAGACTTTGGATAAAATGATTACTATTAAATTCATATTTTCTTTTCTACCCTTTGTTTTAGTTTCTCAATAAATAAAAGTTAATTTTTCAAGGATAAATTCGTCATTTAAATTTTTTTAAATTACATCTTTTACCAAAAATTTTTCTTTCTAAAAAAGCAAACCAGTACGGATAGAGTAATTAACGAACAACCAAATTGGGTTAAAGTCTACCATAAGTCTTTGTACTATACTAAAAGTTTATTTTAATCCTTTTACTATAAAAAAGAACATTTTAATCCCTATAGCATATCTAAAAGTTAATTTTAATCCATCTATAGTAAAATGAGACATTTTAGTCCTACATTTGAAAAGTGAATATTTTAGTCTAAAATTTTAAAGTTGTAGTTAGTTGGCTTAAATATTTTTCTAAACACCCTTTAAGTCCTTTTCAATTTTAAAATTAATCAAACTAATCCATCTTGAAAAGGAGAGAAATTTATTCGATGAACATTTTAAAAATGAGTAAATAAGAATGGTCTATGAGAGTGTGACATTTTCTGCCATTACACGATACATGTCCAACTGTGATTGAAAATTAAATTAAATTAGAGAAACCAAAAAATATATTATTTTATAAAAAAAGTCATAATCTTGATTTTCTTTTGAAAATTTTAATGAAATTTTAATTTCTTTTTATGATGTTTGTATCATTTTTTTCAATTGAGCCCTTACTCTTACTACAAATCTAAAAATTCAAAGAAAATTTAATGTGCATTTTTTCAATTAAACATTTTAAATATTTTTTTTTTTTTTTGGCTTGTAATTATAATATTATTGAAAGTGAATACAAAAAAGTTTAGAGTTAAAATATGAATTAATTTTGAATTTATACTTCATAAGCGTTTAAAATTCTTATGTAAAATTTCACAATATATATAAAAAAAAAACGATGTTATGGATCTAGCGACGAGAGGAGACTCATTGTGGCGGTGACGATGTGGAGATCAGTAATGGCATTGGATGAATTTGAAGATTTATGGTTGAGATTGAGTTTTTTTTTTTTTTGTTCTTATATATAATTTTTTAAAATAGGCTATTTATGTATCTGCCCTACTTTTTAAACATTTATGTTTTCACAAACCTCAAATTCTGACTCTATCCATGTCTAAATATGAAACCAGATTAATATACTACCTATAATCAAATTAAAATTTTAAAAAATCTCGAGATAATATATGATATCATTGATGATCTCCTCTAAATAGTTTAATGGATATGAATTATTATATTAATAGATTAGATCTGAAATAAAAAAATTAATTAATTTGAGCTGGTTGGATATGAATTATTATATGCAATTAATTTTCGACTTTGTACATTAATCACTTGGTAAAAGCCATTATTACAATCAGTTAACAACCCTGCATGATCCTTGGAAACATAAGCTTGCACCACTCCTAAGGGATCTAAAATAATTAAATAGTCGTTAATTGTAGAAATGATGGCAATTTAATCCTAAAAAAATTATAAAAGTAAAACAAAAGCTTAATACAAGAGCAAACGTAATCATTGGTGGCGGAGCATATAATAAAGGTTTGGGAGTCAATTTAAATTTAAAAAATTTAAAGGTATAGTCGAAAATTTTTTAAAAAATTAGATGAAATTTAATTAAAAATATTTAAAAAATTTAAATTTTAATATAATTTTTTAAGAATTTGAGGAAACAAATTAAAATTTTAGAAAAAATTTTGATTTAGGGATCGACAATAAAATCTTTCAATAATTATACTTTAATCTTAAATTATTAAATTAGATATATCACTTATTCAAATCTTATTCAAATCTCGAGGGAAAATATGATATATCACTTATTGACTTATCATAATAGTTTATAATTGATTTGAGTTGGTTGGATATTAATTAATTTAAGTGTTAAAAAGATTATCTGACTTTGGATAAAGATTATGAGTGATGGTATAATAGACATACACTCTAAAAAAATACTTTCAGAAAATGATTGTATATTAATCGATTAGCTATGCCTCAAAGTCAAAATTGATTGTTAAAGTAATAAAAGATTATAAAAAATACACAATTTACAACTTTATGATAAAGTGAAAATAATAACTCTTATCTAAAAATTCATTTATTTAAAGCATATCATTAGCGTTTATTTTATATCTAAAGATAAGATATTAGATTTTAAAAACATATTAAATTATGAATAAATCATTTGAACAGCTAATGTTAGATTTTGGGGTAAATGAGTAGATATTTCTTGCTTGTTTCACGTGTAAAAAGGAACCCTTCAACTTTAATCAATCAAGCATAAAAAGCTAATTTCAGACAAATCAAGAGATAAAAGATAAAACTAAAATTTTAAGGGTGAGTCTACCACGTACGTCACACACCGTTGAATACTACTAATATTAAACACCGCTAAACACTATTAAATTAATTAATAAAGATTAAAAATTTCAATGACTCAACATACAATTAATAATTATTTAAAATAAAATTTTAATTAAATTATTTTTCATATATATTCTATTTTTTAATCTTTATTTTCAAATAATAAGATCCAATCCGCATTATCCCCAAATCCAACATTCAGCCCTAAATATTTTAATCTTTATTTTAAAAATCTAACTATGTTCTTATGACGAATTGAACCAAAGGTTTTGACCTCCACCGAGAAGGAATCACGAACCTCGCTTTTGTCTTTGTTGCATCCATTGGATGGTGCTATTGTTGCTGGCCAGAGCTTCTTCACTGCGATGACTTCTTCACTGTCCATGTCAGCACGATAAACAACCCCCGGACACCCTTTACCTATACAATTTATCGTCTAGCTGATTATTTAAACTATCATTATAATCCAATTTAATGCATCATATACTATCAGTAAGTAAATAGTTTACATGCCCACTAGAGATTGTCATAATTTAGAATGTCTTACTGATGTTCTACAAATTGTAGCTTGAACAACATGCTTGACTCCTTTTCGAGTGCTCCAACTTATCCTACGTGTGAAACAATCACACGCTAAGTACGAACTTAGTGAGGTAGTTAAACTTATTTATTTTAAAAACATAAAATACTGTAATACAATATGTCATATATAAAAGTGCATTTCGTTTTCTCTATAACATGAAAAGTATATCACAATGTACATATGTCATGTATCATAACTATCATATAAATCATGATATTATTGCATAATATATTCTCTATCATGGACATGTTTTCATCATGTAATTATTTACATATCATGTACTCTATCATGGTCATGCTTTCATTATGCAATCGTTTGCATATCATATGCTCTATCATGGTCATGCTTTCTTTATGCCATCATTTGTTTAACATGTATTCTATCATGGTCATGTTTTCATTATGCCATCATTTGCATAACATGTATTTTATCATGGTTATGCTTTCATTATGTAATTATTTGCATTTCATGTCTTTCATGTAATCGTCTTGTGATGATACTGGCTTAAAAGTCCTTTAAGACTCCATAGCCTTGGATACTGGCTGAAAAGTCCTTTAAGACTCTATAGCCTTAATACTTCTGGCTGAAAAGTCCTTTAAGACTCCATAGCCTAAATACTTGAGTATGTAGTCGAGGACGCTCTTTGCTCCTCATAAAATAACGCTTTTGCTCCTTATAATCGCACCTCTTTAGTGCTCTTTGCACCATGGTCGTGGATCGCCAGGTGCAACACCAAGGGCGTAGGTCCCCAAGGTGGTTACTTGTTTCATTTTAATCAATGATTCATGTAATTCATGTATTATATTGCCACTCTTTCTCCGTTGTTGTGTAATTCACTTGAGCATTATTAAGAGTTTTACTAGCGTAGTATATCACATGAAAGGTCTTACCTGTGCGTTGGCCTAGGACTGCTCCTACCACGAAATCACTTGCATCACACATGAACTCAAAAGGTAGCGTCCAATCTGGTGGAACAACAATGGGTGCCGAGGCAAGCTTTTCCTTTAGGGTTTCGAATGCTTGGGTGCAAGAATCATCAAAACTGAAGACTTTATCTTGTTCAAGCAAATTGCACAAAGGTTTAATAATTTTAGAAAAATTATGAATGAACCTCCTGTAAAAACTTGCATGTCCAAAGAAGCTTCGGATTCCTTTAACCGAACTTGGTGGGGGTAATCTCTCGATCACGTCCACCTTGGCTTTGTCTACTTCAATTCCCTTGGATGAAATCTTGTGGCATAGCACTATTTCTTCATCTACCATAAAATGGCACTTCTCCCAATTAAGGACTAAATCGGTTTCTTCACATCTTGCCAACACCTTCTCTAAATTGAAGAAAGGCAACTGTCGAAGTCATTACCAAAATTGGAAAAATCATCCATGAAGATCTCAAGGAAGTCTTCGACCATGTCTGAAAAGAGTGCCATCATGCATCTTTGGAAGGTTGCCAGGGCATTACACAATCTGAACGACATCTTTCGAAAAGTATAAGTACCGTATGGGCATGTGAAGGTTGTCTTTTCTTGATCTTCTGGTGCTATGGTAATTTGATTGTAACCTGAATAACTATCAAGAAAACAATAAAAGGGTTTACCTGCAAGACGGTCAAGCATTTGATCAATAAAGGGTAATGGGAAGTGATCTTTCCTAGTGGCTTTGTTTAGCTTTCGATAATCCATACAAACCCTCCAACCGGTCACAGTCTTGGTTGGAATGAGTTTATTGTTTTCATTACTTACCATCGTTATACCTCTCTTTTTCGGTACACATTGTACCGGACTTACCCATGTACTATCAGAAACATGGTATATGATGTCGACGTCAAGCCACTTGATGATTTCTTTCATTACAACCCTTTCATGGCATGATTCAGTCTCCTCTGGGCCTCAATCGAAGGTTTGTGATCATCTTCCAACAAAATCTTGTGCATGCACACTGCTGGGCAAATTCCCTTCAAGTCAGCAATTGTCCACCCTATTGCCTTTTTGTGTAGCATCAACATTTTGATTAGCTTCTTTTCCTACTCAGGCTGTAACTTAGAGGAAATAATTATAGGTAATGTATTATCGGTTCCCAAGTAAGCATATTTTAATTGTCCTGGCAATTGTTTCAACTCAAGAATCGGTGGTTGTTCAATGAAGGGCTTTTCGAGTTTACCTTCCATACCTGAGTAATCCAGTGGTTCAAAGTATGTACCCGGTCGATTGACTAACCAATTTGCCTCTTCTTGTTGTTCCTCATCGATTGGTTCATCATACTCCTCAGGTTCCTCTTGTTCGGCAATGTAGTTGCCGAGGCAACTAAATTCCTCGTCGAAGTCAAACTCTGTTGTAGCATAAAGAAGTTGGCATTCTTCCGGATCATCGGCATGCCTTAGTGTTTGGAACACATTTAGTTTCAATTGCTGGTCATTCACCCTCATTGTGGGTTCTCCATTTTCAACATCGATCAAGGTTCTCCCTATTGCTAGTAAGGGTCTCCCAAGAATGATAGGTGCATGTTCATCTACTTCATAATCCAAAACAATAAAATCAGCGGGAAAAATAAAATTATCAACTTTTACCAGTATGTCTTCTATTTTTCCCTCTGGATGCACATAGGATATGTCGGCTAGCTGAAGCATAACTGTTGTAGGTCTTGCCTTCCCGATTCCTAGTTTTTGGAAAACCGATTTAGGCATCAAGTTTATACTTGCTCCAAGGTCACATAATACTTTCCCGACATAGTGGTTTCTAATGGAACAAGGTATTGTGAAACTTCCGGGATCCTTCAACTTGGGTGGCATGCGATTGTGCAACATGGCCATGCATCACTTTGTTGCGACAACTGTTTTAAGCTCTCCTAGCCTTGTTCTCTTGGACACAATGTCTTTAAGAAACTTGGCATAGTTCAGCATTTGTTCAATTACTTCAACCAATGACAAGTTGATTTGGACTTGCTTTAGGATATCAAGAAACTTCTTGAATTGATATTCTTGCTTTTGTCGCTTCAACCTTTATGGGAATGGTGGTGGAAGTCGGATATCTTCGATCTTTTCATTGGTCTAGAACCTGATTGACGATATTGCAGAGGCAACTAGAGTTGCCAAGGTATTGTCAACTGGAGTTGTCGTGGTGTGCCTATCATTGGTTGTCGCGACATCTTTATCGTCGGTTGCCGAGGCATGCTTATTGTTGGTTGCCGAGACAATTCCTGGTTCAGCATCTGAGGCTTTGCCGCTGAGTTCGTCTTGTTCTTTTTGTGGAGTTCTGTTTGATGAGCGAGCTTGAGCCTCTTTAATTTGTTGGCCACTTCTAGTGGTGATCGACTTAAATTGCTCATGGACAGTTCCTCTTGCGACTTCAGTATCACTAGGTAAGCCTCATTGCGGTCTAGTATTCAGGTTTTGAGCAAATTGTCCGACTTGATTTTCCAATGATTTGATTGTCGCCTCTTGGTTTTGCAATCTCATCTTGGTCCTGTTAATAAAAGCATAAGTTCTTTTTATGAAGTTACTATTCTCAACCATATAAGATTCAGTTTTCAACATAAAAGCATTGAGAGAATTTTCCAAAGAACTAGATGTTGTCGGTTGTTGTTGAGGCAACTGCTGTCGTGGCATTTTCTGCTGGAATCCCGATGCTTGTACATTCTGATTGTTCTAGTTTAGAGCATTGTTGGGATTACTCCATGAAAAATTCGGGTGCTTCTTCCAAGCTGGATTGTATGTATTGGACATCACATTGTTGTTCCAGTTGTAATTCCCCACATAAAAGCTGGATTTCGGATTCTGCATACATTCAGAAGAACCATGGTTACCACCACATAACTTACAAAAGGAATCCATTACCTTGACCTCATGTGTGTTGTTTGGTTTCTGCATGTTCTGGACCATCTTGGTTAGAGCGGCCAATTGTGCCAAAATTGAGTCTGATAATCCCAGTTCATGTATTGTGGCTTAGCATCTAACTCATCCTCTTCTAGCAGAGGGGAATTGATAATCATTCTTGGCAAGCCTGTTTAGAATTTGCATTACTTCCTCCGGTGACTTATCTAAGAGTATGTCGTTTGCCGAGGCATCTAGCATCATCCTTGTTGGTGTATTCACAACGTTGTAAAACATTGTTACTGTGTAGGGGGCATTTGTGTAGAAGTTCTCAATATCGCTCCCAAGCCTCGTACATGGATTCATCATCTGCCTGCCGAAAAGAAGTAATTTCGTTACGAAGCTTATCAGTCAAATTTGTAGGACTAAATCGAGTAAGGAAATCACGACAAAGATCGGTCCAAGATCCTATTGATCCGGTAGGAATACTATTCAACTATGCTTTCTCCCTATCCCTTAGTGAATAGGGGAATAATCTTAGTCGTAAAACATCGGGGGTGACTCCTTGTATTTTGAATGAGTTGCAAATCTCGAAGAAAGATTTAAGATGTTGTCATGCATCTTTAGTTGTTGAGCCGCCAAATTGACCAATTGTGTTGATCATATTGAACATCACCTGTTTCAACTCAAAGTGGTCGGCTTCAATTTCAGGTGTGACAACTCCTGGATTGAGTCCGTCAAGATTTTCTTCAAGATAGTCTCGAATAGTTCTCTTTTGTGCAAGAATCACTCCTCTTGCTGGAACATCCTGATTCATATTACCGTTTTGATTAGCCATTGCTACTCTTAACCTTCGTCTGAATCTTTGCAAGGTTCGTTCAAATTCTGGATCAAAGGGATATTCTGGTGTAATCGGTCTTGCCCTGGTCATATGCCAATGCAAAACCAAAGTTTGTTAGCCCTTTGAATCTTAAACAAGAAAAATAAAAAGTGCAAGAAAATAAAAACAAAGTTGCTATTGCCAATCCCCGGCAGCGGCGCCAAAAACTTGTTGCGCATAATAAGTGCTTTGCAATTGTGCAAGTGTACACGTCGCAAGTTATAGTATAAAAGATATCGTCTCCACAGGGATTGGTGCCACTTCAAGAATCTAATCTCTTGCACAGTAAAAAGTAAAAGAACACAAGTAGAAGATTGTAGGAGTTTAACTAACAACTAAACTAGAAAGCAATAAAGTAAAAGAAGATGTAATCAAATGAGAAAGAATAGGCCAGGTTATTGTGAATTGAGGAGTGATAGCCGATTAGATCGTCTTGGTAAAAGAGTGCAAGGGTAACTCAGTTGCCGTGGCAACTTGCGCAGCGGGGTTGCCTTGGCAACTAATCGACGGTTGCCCGAGCAACTGGCTAGGCAACTGTTTGGGTGGCTGGGTAGCATCTTCAAGGTTCGGCGGAGCGTTCTTCAATGGTTTCTTCTTATCCTTAAGTCGAAACTCTAGTTATTTGTGCATGCCTTGAAAATACATCCCTGCATGAATCAAGGGTGAACAACAACCAATCTTGCGCTCCTCTTAGCCGTTGAAATTCTTAACTTATTCTTAAGCCGAATTAATCTTCACCATCAATAGATTGAATAACGACCATACTCATTCGTTTCTTGAATCCAACTCTCCCGATATTAGATAAATAGATGAAGTTACGAGATCCTCTCCCAATTCACTCGCAAACAAGAAGAAAAATGAAGAATGAGTAAACCTTGAATTGAAAGTGCAAACTCTTATTACATAAACAAAATCCAATTGTTTCTCACAACCACAAAACACAATAACCTTAGCCAAATAGATTTAGTTCATGGCTAGGTTCCAAGGAAACACAAGACATAATTCGTAACATAAACATAATTGAAAAAGAAAGAAAAAGATGAAGAATGGTTGAAGCCTTTGTCGAAATCTCTCCCGCCTTGCTCTTGTCGAAATTTCTCCCCTCTCTCTCCCTAGAGTTGACGGCTTGGTCCTCAATTTATAGGGCTAGGTCAAAGTCTTTTTTGAGGAGGAAGTTAAGTTGGAATTAAATATCTTTAAAGAATATAATTCTTTATCATATTTAAATTCCTTCTAGAACTTCTCATATCTTCTTGGGATTTAATTTCTCTTTAACCTCTTTATGGAAATCAAACTTCTTTGGGATTTAACTTTGCTCCGCGTCATTTTGGGCTTATCTAGTCATCAATTTCGACTACCATATCATCTTATCCCTTATCAAAAATTGCTCTAGCAACTAGCTCGACATCTTCTTCACGCATTGCCCTGGTAACTAGCTCGGCATCTTCTTCATGCATTGCCCTGGAAACTGGTTCCAGCCTTGCTTTGGCAAGTGATTCTGCACAAACACAAAAACACATCAAAGCAATATCTTTTTCCAAAAATTAAGCAAAATATGAAATCAAACTTGTCCACCAAGGAAACAATGCAAACATGCATGAATGGCTAATAATGCAACTAATATGAGCCTAAGTCTAGCAATAATATGAATAAAAAGGGTAATAAAATAGTACTTTTGAACACTTAACATAAACCATCTCAACAAACAACCATTGTAATAAATTCAACTAATACTCTGCATCAGCTATATGTGTTCCAGTTTTACCCTCAAACAATTTCATCCCAGCTGCTATAAATTCTATAGATATGGGTTTCCTTGAACCCTCTGACTGGCAGAGATAATGCAGCAACTCACGTTTTACTCTGACACTGTCTAGCTGAACTATCTCAGTGTCCTCAAATCAAATGAGTAATCACTTTCGATCTGATGTCCTCCCAACAGCTCATCCTTATTATATGATAACTTATTCTAGTTTTCTATCTAATCCACATGGGGCATATGATCATTATAAGAAATGGCAGATCGGCCTTGGCCTTGACCTCGGCCAATCACAAAACTAAAACTCCTACGCGGTGGCATAGTAGACTGTCTACAAAAGGTAATAACCTAGAGTTAGATTTGATACTAGAGTCTCAAATTTAAAACACGTTAAAAACAATAAGGTCAAAATCACATTGTATCGTATTATAATTTTCAAAAAATCCCATTTATCCCAAAATACTTTTGATGCGTGCATAAGTCGAAAGTAATTTGAAAAAATTATTTTGAACCTCACAGTCCAAAGGTTGAACTTAGATCTAATACCACTAAATGTAACCCCCTAAACCCAGCCTAGAAGAAATGAGCCAAATCTAGGAAGTCGCATTTGAAAATTTGTACCTCAAGAAACCGAGTTTAACTTTACGTATTTTAAATACAAAATAATTATTAAAAATAATTACTCAATAAATGTTTCATTTGCCACCACACAAATATTAAATTAATGTTCTAAATATCAGTAAAATATCCAAATAAAAAATTGAAATAGATGCAAAAATAGTCCCAAAATAGTAATAGTCCTAATGCCAAAATTACATAGTTATCCCAAATAATATATTTAATAATTTGAAAGTCTAATTAAAATAGTTCATACTGATGATTAAGTATTCAAGTAAAATGCGAGATACTCCAAGTACCAAGTCGCCTAAGAGAGTCTAAATATCTGAAAGAAAAACTATAGGAGTGTAAGCGAAAGTGCTTAGTGTGTCTCTAAAGTGCAAGCAAACACAAACAAAACAATATTTTTGTTTTCTGATAAAGTCTTTTCTAAAAACACAATAAATCCGAATCATGATGATATGATGTCCGATGCATGACGCAATACCCAAATATTCAATATCATATAGAGTGGAGGTTTCCCTCGCCAATTTAGAGGTTGCCCTCACTTTTTCCGAACACGATTTTGATCCCATTACTCAATGATATAATTTGAAAATCATAAATCTAAACTCTTACGAGTGATTCATTTTCGAAAATTTGATGCTTGATTTAAAAAAAAACACAATTTACTATGCGATGTGTGATGTTTCAAATAGTCTCAAATCACAGTTCAGATAATTAAATCAAGCAAGAATAAAACATTTATTTATAGCATAGGAAGAAACACACCTTAAGCAACAATAGCTCTAATGTTGAGAAGGACACGTCTCATTCTCAGGTCTCGTTGAATCAGAACCTACAAGGTATGAATTCTATATTACTATCACTAAGACATCAACTAAAACACAACAACTAATCTGAAAGCATACTCACGTACAAACCTTGAAAACATGCACAGTCAGTCAAAACAGGTTGAGGTGGTAGCTCTTCTACCTCAGAGTTGATACCTGAACACGAGAATAACTCGGGTCAATTTGATATTCAATTCTTCTGAAATGACTAAGTACAAATTAATTGTAAATAGTAAAATGAAGCTTTTCAGGTTTGAATTTGACAAAACGGGCAGCGATTCAAATTTAGGACGTTGAAAAAGGTCAAGAGGAAGGTTGTTTGAAAACGTCAACTTTGGTCAACTCTAGTCAAAAGTCAAAATGGTCAAAAGTCAACTCAAATTTTACTCAAATAATAAAAAGACCCCTTAAATTCCCATTTTGCTCTATTAATTCCCAAAAGAAAATTATGGTTTCAATTAAAAAATTAACAAACATTAGGGTTTCTAAATTTTAGGGTTTTTCAAATTAGGGAAAATTAAGGTGTTACAATTCTCAATTTCTTAAAAGGAATTTCTTCCTCAAAATTTTCAGACTTAGCATCATATCGCAAAACTAACCGACATATACTCATTGTCTCATTCTGAATTCGTAATCCATCATAACCAAAAATAGAACTGAAAACATTATAAATGTATTGTTATGTCCTCAGATGCATTCTCATAACCATCATGAACTCCGATGACATCTACTAAACCTGGTCGTCTAATCATGGATATAGTTGATCCACCACTATGAGCATGTCTACCTCTATTAGTAGTACTAGAAGCATCTGACCTAAGTTTCCCTCTACCTCTATGAGGTGCCTGAACTCCATGTGCCTAACTCTGCATGGATGAACCGGTAGGTGAACATAGACAATTTCTTATGTAATGATCATGGGAACCACATTTAAAACATGCTATGTTCATCAATCTACACTCTATATTATTCTTCTTATTCCAGTAACCACATATAGAAATAGGCCGACGAACTTTTGAACTACCTACGCTGCCAGTCGAAACTTTCGAGACTACAGGTCTCACACTCCAATAACTCTGAGAAACAAACTCATCTCTAGTCCTCTTTCCAGACGGGTTGACAAAACTTGGCTAAATATTATGTCCGGTTGCTTCCCAACTTGACCAGCATTTTGAAGTTCCTCCTCTCTCATGCGTGCATTTAAGTTTAACTTTAAGTATTTTAAAATACAAAATAATTAGAAGATGTAATTTATATGGTTGGAAAGATTATCGAATCTAGTTCCTTTTAGATCAAATGGATCATGATTTGGAACTATAGATTATTAGTTACATATTTTATTTTAAGGGTAGTGCATGCTGCCAAGTTCCAATAGTTAACATTTTAGTCATGTTTTAAAATTTGGAAATGATTTGTTTGTTGTCAAAACTAAATTTATCATTGATGTTTGCAATTTTGGAGATTTAATGGTGGGTATTTTTTTAATGTATTAAGTTTTGTTTATTTTCTTGGGGGTGGGGATTAATCGAAACTCGCGGGGATCCATAAGGGACGGGTATGAGAAGGAAAAAATACCCGAAATGTTTAATAGGGATTCCCCAAAACCGTACTTGCAAGTGTTGGGGATGGAGTGGGGAATGCAAAACCGTCCCCGACCCGCTCTATTGCCACCCCTACTTGCAACTCCCATACTTTAGACAACACTTTCAAAAATTGATTGTATATTGTTGAGATATTTAATATAACTTAAATGAAAAATGTTTTTGGACTTAAAAAATTTTCAAAAATATTTCAAAAGTCCATAAACTTGAAAATTATGTTTGGAATGTTTTCAAAGGGTTTTTGACCAATACCCAAAAGAGCCCGTACCACTATGGTTTCCTGTGTACCGATACACCATTTTAATCCCCAAGATTTTAGAATTCCAATAGCCAAAATCCATACCAGTACAAGCTTGGTCATACTGATACGCGAGGCACCATACCGATAAGCATGTATCGTGTACTGGTACCTAGTGTAATAAATGCCCAATGGCTCTTTCTATTTGAACCAGGTACCAATACCGAAGGTCGCGTACCGATACTGACGAGCTCAAAATTGCATTTATGGTTGGAATTAAAGTCCCCAACGGCTCTTTTCAACCCCTAACGGCTAGTAACAACCATAAACTTCTTAGAGGGTTTAAAAGCAAGCTTCAAGCAACCATGGAACAACAAGAAACATATTGCCAACATTCTTTTGTATAGAGAAATTATTTTAGAGCTTAAATTGTCAAATTCCTAGTAGAAAACACTAGTGAGCTAAATTGTTACATTTGCTCAAGTGTTATAATTTTGGGCGAGTGCTTAATTTGCAAACACATTTGCCTGGGTTCTTACCATTGGTTCGAGAAGTGCCAACATTCTATCTACGTTCAGCTCTCCATCGACCTGCTCCTCTCCCCTGTTGGCCCTTTCCTTGTCCTCCCCCTCCAAATCCTATTTTCTCCACTATTGGTGGTGGTGGTTCCCTTTTATTGAGATGTTTATTTTGATATAATAAAGTGAAAAATGTTTATAGACTTAATTCAAATATTGCAAAAATTATTGAAAATCCATATAACTTGAAAAATATGTTTGAAATGTTTTTTAAGTGTTTTTGAATTGAACAAATATTTTCAAAGGTTTTTAAAAGTAAAAAATAGGCCTTTGGTACCAATACCCTATCCCCGGTATCGATACCCTATGGCTCGTACCAGTACAGGGCTAAGCCGAGTACCAATATGCTATGTTTTAAAGAAATTATAGTAGCATGAATTGTGTGTGCATCTGACCCCCTCGACAATAATACAAGGGCTCGATCACCGATGCCCTCAGGTCTAATATCGATACCCTCTGTGCTTTTGTGTCTAACAACTCTTTCTATTTAAGGCAAGTACCGATACCCTTTCTCGAGTACCGATACCCCCTACATTAGAAGAACATTTAATGCTGGAAATTTAATCCCCACTGGCTCCCAACAACCCCCAATGGCTAGGAACATCCATAAGCTCATTAGAAGGATTAAAAGACACCTTCAAGGAGTCTTGGAACAACAAGAAACCAACTACCAACATTCTTTGTATAGAGAAAGTATATTTGTGCTAAAATTGTCATATTCTTCATAGAAAACACTTGTGAGCCAAATTGTCAATATTGCTCAAGTGTTTTAGGATTTGGTTGAGCGCTTTAAAGTGCAAACAATTTGCCTAAGTGAGGTTTTTCAGTTTGCTTTATTTGTAATCTCTTTGAGAGATTGTGGTCTTAATGTTTTAGGGTATAAACCTTAAGGAAGTGTAAGGTTACTCTTTGGCCTCAAAAGAAAATAAATCTAGTGGATTTGAGAAATCCTTAGTGTGGATAGTTAAGGTAGTGGAAGTAGACTTGGTTTAGAAGTCAAACCACTCTAAATATTTGTTTCAAACTTTTTATTTCTAAAATTTTCATCCACCACTTCAAAAATCCAATTCACCCCCTCTTGGGAATTCGGTTGATGATATACGAGCCAAACACATTTGCCTATGCTCTTCAGCTCGGAGCAAGTTTCAAAGTTATGTCCATCTCTCTAGTGATTCTCTCAAGAAGAATGAAGGTCCCTCTAATGTAGCTCAAAGGCTTTGTATGTCGTCTCAATGAGCTTTTTTGCCTCTTCATGTGCTCGTCTTTGTGGCATCTGTTGGTGGTCCTCCGGTGATGCAAACTCTAAAACTAAGGGTTCACGGAGTCATCTCCGATCAAGGATCTCTCTCAAATCAGACCTACATGCCCCAGAAGCCACTTATGTTAACTGCTTGTCCTGTGGCAGCCATCTATTTCTCTCGCCGGTGTCAGCTCGTTCATCATCTTGTGTTTGTGGTGTCATTTTGGGCCTTCTTTACCCCTTTTTATTTTGACCATGTGGGTCAAGTTCATTCAGGCTTTTGTACCGATTTCTATGTAATCTTCTCCCCTTAGTAATGAAATTTCCCTTCCTTCGGTAAAAGAAAAGTTAATTAATTTGAATTGTTTGGCTTCATTGGGGATGGACTCAAAGGTATTGAAGGGACGGCCGCACCCCTTAAAAACTTTAAATTCTCTTATAATTTTAATATTTCCTTTCTATTTCTTATTAACAATCTAATTTTGCATTCCCTAAAATTTTGTAATTTCGTAACCCATATATTTCTAGTGTAGTTTTCTAATAATTCACATTCTCTTGCATAAAATTTTGCTTATGTCCCTGATATGAAATATTATATGATAAAAATATTTTAATTTTTCCTCCACATATACATGTTCGGATCTATGTAGTATTTTTAGGGTGCAAATGATCCAACTAATCTAATTAAAATGTCTTTCAAACCCATTATAAAGTACAAAACACTAAAAAATTTTCATAGAAAATATAAGAATTGACCCACTTGATTTTTTGGGATGTGGAGTCAACAATACTTATTGTAGTAATATAGGAATTCCTAAACATCATATTTTACTCTGACTTCACTATATGAAAATCTTGGTCGGCCACTTTATTGATAAACAAAAATATAAAATAAAATATCTAAGTTGGGGTAAAAGATTGGATGATATAATAAACATACAATCTAATCATTCAGTAATATTTTTTTGACATATTAACCAGACAACTTTATTGATAAACAAAAATAAAAACATAACATATCTTAGAAATTTTTAGAACATCAAAAAACAACAAGAAAGAAAATGGTAATTCTAAAAATAAAATATAAACGTTGCACCAGTCAGATCAGACACTTCCTCTTTGCACCAAAGAAAATCTCTACGGTCCATTGTAGAAAGGGTCATTGGGGAGTTGTGAAAACACGAACTAAAAGAAATTCCCAAAATTGACAGCAACCATCTTTCACGCATATTCCAAAAAATGACATATCGCTATAAATTACGTCAGCAAACAATATAAAAAGAATCAAATTCTACATGACTACCGACAAAAACAAATAAAAAAAAACTACAAAATAATCCATAGAAACGTGTTATAAAACAGAGACGCGTTATAAAAGTAGAAAAATATGTTACAAAGACAAAGAAAAATACTATAGCATATGCAAATAAAAAACAAAAGAAATATAAAGCATTAGCTGTCGACAACCAACTACAAAGTTGGTGTCTTCGCATATTAGGCAAAGAACAAATATTCAAAGGAAAGAGGAGAAGCGCGGCTAGGGTTATACTTTAAATTTAATTTAATCATTGAGTAATAATTTATATGCATTTTCGATTTCAGTTTATCTTCCTAATCTCTATGAAACTTCCATACTCTCACTGCACAATCACATGTCTGGCATTTTTATATTATTGCCGACAAATAATAAAAAGAAGCAATAAAGTTTTAAATTCGTTGATTGAGCAATAGTTTATTTTTACCGATCTTAATTCTAATTCTAATTATATTTAGAAAAAGAGGAAAGGGACTTTAAGTGAAACAGTGGGTCTTCCTAGTTAGGGTTGTCCCTGAGCATGGACATGAGGAGTGTCAGTCCAGGGTTATTTTTTTAATATTCGATATTAGGTTTTAATTTTTTAATACTTATATTATTAAGGATTTATTCTTAAAATTTAATTCTTCTAACATTGATTATAAGTCAACTTTTTACAATATTTTTTATTAGGGGCCTAAGTTTTAACACTTGTTATAGGGGTCTAATTCTTTTCAATATTTGTTATTAGGGACATGCTCTTAAAACTTAATTTTTTCCAATACTCGTTATTAGAGACTCAATTGTTTTATAATACCTATTATTAGGGGCAGCTCTTAATTTTTTTGAATAGTTTTAAGGTGATTATAAGGTAGTATCTGCTCATACATATTTTTAACCCTTTGACAAAACACACACCTTGCAGACAAAGTGACTTGAACCCGTCTCTACTAGGATGAACATCGTCCTCTTTTTCACTAGGACCACTTGTTGGGTTCTACTCTTAAAATTTATTATTAGGGTCTAGTTTTTCACAATATTTATTATTAGAGGTCTACTCCTAAAATTCATTTTTTAATATTTATTATTAAGGGTCCAATTTATTTTCTAATACTTGTTATTAGAGCTTAATATTTTCTCAATATTTAATATTACGGACTCTTAAAATTTAATTTTTTAGTACTTGTTATTAGAGACCAATTTTTTTATAATACTTGTTATTAGAGGCTTAATTTTTAAATTCACCCTAAGACTACCAAAATCACAGGAACGAGCATGTTTCTAGTAGGTCTAGAACCTATGACTTAAGGGAAATGAAGGAACAATGATTGAGAAATAGTTTATTTGTCATAGTTTTTTTATAATTTATGTAAATTATAAATTTAAGTATGTTTTAAATACAATTATTTTCTATTTAAAAATTGAAAATATTATATATAATTTAAATTTTAAACATTATGATTTAGACATAATGTTAAAAAAATACTCAAAATGTTTGACTGGTAATCACTTTAGCACTTATTTTTTTGAAGCATTTTAATCTTCAACATTTCATTTATTATTTTAAAAACTTTCAATTTTATTAGTATTTTTGAATAATCTAAAGGTGATTAAATTAATATTCTTAACCGTTTGACAATGCACACACATCTTGTAAATAAAACAATTGAACTCAGTTCTCCTATTATGAACATCATCTGCTTTTCCACTGAGACCACTTGTTGGATTCTCAACTTCATTATTTTTTGAACAATTTCTACCAAGGGGAGGGGAGGGAGAATTTGCTCCTAATGGTTTACGAACCCACAACCTAGGAGAGATGAGAGGGTATCAATTGAGAGCTTTAACCACTTACTCTAAAAATTGTTGACTCAACTTTATTACTTTTAAAAGTGGATATAATAACTATTTCTCAAAATTTCATTTATTTATTAGATAACTATTAGTATTTATTTATATCTAAAGATAGGATATTAGATTTTAATAGCATATCAATAAATCATTTGAATAATTAATTTTAGACTTTGGGTAAAGGGTGGGTATTTCTTGCTTGTCATGTGTAATTTTAAAATGGATTTTTTTAAACAAAATATGGATTTTGCTTGCATCACATGAGAGTTTTTATAATTCATACATTGTAACAATCAAAATCAAATAGCAATAATTGACACATTTTTTAATGTTAAAAAGTTTCTACGACTTTGGATAAAAGATTATTATGGATGAAATAATTAATTTGAGTTGGTAGATATATTATTGATGAATATTTTTTAGTATGTGTTTAAAATATGTTTTAGTTCAGATAGATGTTCAATTTTTATTCCATTATACTTAAAGGTCGGTAATTAATTACCGTGAAAAAAATCATCATCCAATAAATAAATAACATGTTGTCTATTTATTATTACTATTATTTAGTTTTTCTAAAAGGAAATCATAACAAAACTTTAAATTTCTTAAAAATATCCCAAAATTTCTATTTTTCTCATAAACCCCAAATCATTAAATCCCCAAATTCTTCAGTTGTCACTGCCGAGTCAACCACCATAGCATACCCTTCCATCATCGAACCTCACCACTGATTCCCTAATCTTCTGATGCCATAAATCAACAAATGGTGTGCCAATTGAACGTCAAACTTAGTAAGCTTCCAATCAAGCGACGAAAGATAGATGGACAGACAAAAAACACGTTGTGGATCTTGCGAGGAGAACTGGAGACTAATTGTAGCTGTGGCGACGTGAAGATCAGTGATGGAAGCGGATGAATTTAAAGATTTAGGTTTGGGAATGGGTTCTTTGTGAGAAATTATAAATTTTAGGGTTTTTTAATTTAAGAAATTTATATTTTAAAAACTAAAATAAATTATAAAAATACAAAGCCAAGTGTCAAATAATGATTGAGTGTTAGATTTTTTCAATAAAATTGTTTTAAACTAATAAGAATATAAAATTTTAAATATCTATTTTGACCCCCAAAACTAAACATTTCCTAGTCTAAAAAAACACTTTAAATACTTAATATAGAAAAATATAGTTTTACTTTTATTTTGTAATTAAGTCTTAACATAATTACATAAAAGTATGATTTATCCTTAAGTTTAGGTCTTCTCCTTCTTATATATAAAATATAACTTTGCACTTTTAATAAAAATACATTTTTGATTGAGAAAAATATATAGAAGTAAATTCATAATATGAGCCTAAGGGCCACTGTTATAAAGAGCCAACAACCCTGTATCATCCTTGAAAACATAAGATTGGGCTACTTTTAAATTATAAAATAGAATCAGATTAATATGATAATTAAATAATTGTCAATTAAAAAAATGACGGTAAATTAATTTTTAAAAAATTTATAAAAGTAAATAAAAAATGTAATACAATAGTAAACAAAAAATCTATTATTTTTATAAGAAAATGAAATGACTTATTAGAAGCAAAAATATCTAAATTTTATTTTGTAAGTATGAATAAAACAAAACAAAAATTCATACTTACAAAATAGAACTTAGAGACGGAACGATTGATCTCATGCCGATAATGGTGACAACCGATTAAATTTTATTAATTTTAACAAATAAAAATGCTAAAGATACGAGGAAAAAAATTAGAGCTAATAAGAATATAATAACTATATCTAAAATTTTAATTTATTTATAATACAATTATTAGTATTTATTTTTTATCTAAATATTTTAATTTATTTTGGATAATAAAATTCACAAATTTATTAGTATTTATTTTTATCTAAATACACTGCTCTTACAATTGGATGATCTACGAATGTCAAATTGGACTGTCCGTTTGTAACATGTACGGCGAGATAGAAATAGAGTAGCTGATGCTCAAACAAAGCTTGCGCCAAATAATAGTTTTGAGGTGGTTCAGTTCAGCTTACCCCCGACTCGTATTGACTACGTTTTGCTCAAATATATTTCTTGTTAGTAATCGGGTATTATTGGTGTACTTTTTTCTTCCGACTAGATTTAAGATTTTTTTAATAAGACATTAGTAGTATTGCTTATGTAATCACTCCATTTTAATCAAAAAATTATGAGTAAATCATTTGAATAATTAATTGTAGATTTTGGCAAATTGAGAGTAGGTATTTTTTGCTTGTCACGTGTAATTTTTTTTTAATCTGAATACGTTAGTTTTATTAAAAGAAAAAAATTTAAAAATACAATTAGAGTTTACAACTATAGTAAACAAACTTGTCACATGTAATTTTAAATGACCAACAATCAATTGGTTAATAGAATGAGACATTTAATTCCTTAAGTAAAATCATATATTTAAATTATAACATTGTGAATAAGACAAATTAGGTTAGGGAATGTCCTCCCATAAAGGATATATGCATACCTATTTTGGATTAATCACCAATAAATTTGAAACTAATGATTAAAAAAATTGATTTTACTTGCATCATACGAGAGTTTTTAAAATTCATGAGGAATCATATATAATATCATATACATCAGGACAATCGAAACTAAAGCAATTATTGACACATTCTTTAATATTAAAAGATTGTCTGACTTTGGATAAAATGATTTTGAGTCACATAAAACCCAACAAGTACTCCTAATAAATAAAAAAAATGTTGCAGATGTTGGGAAAAAAAAGACGGTGACTAAGTTTTATTTTAACTTACATTCGTTTTAAATTGTTTTTTTTTACGTATTCCAAGTTGAGAGGTGCTTATTAGATGTATGTGTCCAAATCTTATTCCAAATCTCGAGAGAAAAAACATGATATCAGTTATGCTAGAGAAAAAAATAGAGATAATGATATTAATTAAATTTTAAAACAATTATACTTTAATCTTGGATTATTAAGTTACCATATGAACTACATTTGCTTTCTCGACATAGTCAACTTGCAAGTTGAGAGGTGCTTATTACATGTATATGTCCAAATCTTAATCAATACATTTCCACTTCAATATTTCAAATCTCGAGAAATAAATATGATAACACATTGATTATTATATGAATAGATAAGGGCATGTTTGATAAATAGAGATTTGAGCCAAAATTAAAGGTTTGACTGGTCAAATTTGCTAATTTAGATGTTTGGTGACTAGCGGATTGAAATAGTGGATTGGGGTAAAACTTCTCATATTGAAAAAGATGCTAATAAGTGTTTTTGAAATTAGAAGTTTTGACATTAGAGTTATAAAGACCCTTTTACCCTTAACAATTATATAATATCTCCAAATAACCTAAATTTAACATTTTCTATTTTAATTCTTCACCACATGCATTTACATTGTGACATTTGTAAACTAATTCCTTTTTTCTTTTTATTCTCACACATTTATATTTATATTTGTATTTAAATTTAATAATAAATTAAATTATATTAAAAATAATTATATAAATAATAAATTAAATAGGGGTTTTTAATGAGGCTTGTGATAACCCCGGTTGTATGGTTGACCATTTTAATCATACATTCCTTTTTGATAAAAAAATGTGCGTAGTAA
Source organism: Hibiscus mutabilis (assembly GCA_019671005.1). Classification (NCBI taxonomy): domain Eukaryota; kingdom Viridiplantae; phylum Streptophyta; class Magnoliopsida; order Malvales; family Malvaceae; genus Hibiscus; species Hibiscus mutabilis. Next base: position 48,311,817 of record CM033734.1, on the reverse strand, counting down.
TGTTATATTAAAAAAATAGTTTTCATAATATAATTAATATTAATATATACAAAATATTGATAACTAATAAACTATTCAAACAAGTATTGAATATAATCATGTCCTTATATGTCATTTTTCTTGTTTAAATAATCAAACATCTATAAGCTATCGGTTAATTTTACCAAACACTTTTATACAATTAGCTAATACAATCCGCTAATCAAATAGCTAATACAATAAGCTATCAGTTGATATAATCTGCCACCAGTTATATGCTAATTGCCAAACAAGGTAAGATCTCATTAATCAAAGATCAAATCGGTATTACTGTCACAAATTTGAAGTGTTAAAAATATTATCTGAGTTGGGATAAAAGATTGAGTGATGATATAATATACATATAATCAGGGATGAACGCAAGATTTTATAATAGGAGGCGAACCTATAAAATTTTAGGGGTGAATTTATAAAATTTTAGGGGGTCAAAAACAGATTTTCAATGGTAAATACATAGAAAACTTTAAAAAAATTAAATTCTATACAAATTTCAAATTTCCAGGGGTGACCACCCCTCCAACCCTCCTCGATCCATCTTGCATACAATATACTCATTCACTAATATTATTATCCCATATACAGGTGGTGGAAATTTTTAGTTTCTACAAGGCCTCAATTTAATGGTTTAGGGTTTTAGTTTAGGGTTTAGAGTTTAGGGGTTTATTGTAGGAGTTTAGGGGTTTAAGGTTTATGGTTAGAATTTAGGGTTTAGGTTTTAGGGTAATATGATTAGAGATTTAGGTTATAACCTATAAACCCTAACTTTTAACCCTAAACCCAAAATTCTAACAACAACCCCTAAATTCAAAACTACTACACTTAAACCCCTAAACTCTAAACCTTAAACAAAGTCCCTAAACCCTAAAACTAAAGCGCTTGTATAAACAAAGTTTCCACAAGCTCTTGTTCATGGAATAGATACCCATATATTTATATGCAATTTTGATTTCAATTGATCTTTCCCAATATCTTAGTCCCTAACACCCAAAAACCAAAATTTAATCACTGCCATTGTCGATCACCACAAGCCATCCACCACTCTTGTCCATGACCCCCCACGATCATTTATCTCATCCTTTCGTCGTTGGAAATTGATGAACAATGTCTCAATCAAACAACAAACGCGAAAGATCCATTAGAACGACAGTCAAAAGGACGATGAATGACGGCTGAAAGGACGACAAACAATGTTTAGATCGTGCGATAAGAGAAGGGAACTTCATTTCGACAACGACGTGATGATGGTAGCATCAACAATTGATTTAGAATTTGGGTTAGGGTTTTTTAATTTGGAGGTTTGTTTGTGAATTTTAGTAAAGTTAAGAGTTTTTTTAATTCAAGTTTTTTGAAAAAACAAGAAATTAATAAAATAAAATAGAAATTAAAACTTGTCATGTATTATGTTTTAATTTGCTAATGGATTTTTAATGACAGTTAACGATCGAATAAAAAACAAAATAAAATACTAAGCACCTATTTTTGTTGAAAAAAGTTTAAACACTCAAAATAAAAAATAAATAATTTGAACGAGGAACATGAAATCATACTTACTGAATAAAAAAATAAATAATTTGAACACTTATTTTTAATTAAATCCCAGGCCTCAAAGTCAAAATGATTATCAAATTAATTATTTATGGTTCAATGGAATCACATGCTAAATATAAACACGAAATACATACAAGCAAAATTGCCATTACCAATATTCAGAAAAAAAAAGGAATTGACATTACCAAGGATGTAAACTTATTTGAGTGGTTATTGGCTATTGCTGATATCAAGACCGGTTATAAAAGCAATATCATTAATATGCATAACTTATAAACTAAAACTTTCAACTTTATTATTTTAAGAGCTGAGGGCACCGCATGTTCCTAAAATATGAATCTCATTTTAAATAAATTTTTTAATGTTTTAATTTCATCTTCAAATTATGATTCTCATTTTAAATTGACGCTAAACTATTGAACATTTTAATTTCATCCCCATCTATCTCTTGAACTTTTGAACATTCTAATTTAATCTACAAATTATCAGTATATGCTAATCATATCCCATGTTAATAAAACTGTTTTAAAATTGTTAATTGTCACATAAACATTATTTGTATTATGTAATAATATGATGTGTCATAAACCACTTAATAAGACGACTTTTAGATGAGAAAAGGTAGAATTGATAATATTATTAATAAAATTGTAAAACCCTAAATTTTCCTTAATTCAAAAATTCCTAATTTGAAATCCCTAAAGTTAGAAACCCTATGATTTTGGGAATGTCTAGATTGAAACCCTAATTTGTTACGTGGCTAATTTGAACTTTAATTAATTTAATGGTCTAATTGGGAATTTAGAGGACCATTTTGTGCAATGGGTCAAGTTTGAGTGCCCTAATGCAAACCCTAAAATGGTTTGAGCACTACTCTTGTGATTTTACCCAAAACCATGAGTATTTAAACCCTTTTTCATTTGCTAGCACCCTTTCATAATCTGCATCAACCCCCTTCATCTTTCTCTTTCTTCATCTCCCGAAAAGAATCGTTCATTTCCCATTTTTCGATGAAGCTTCGACGACCATCTTGTTGTCGTCCGTGTCGTGCACCGCCAACATTATCTTGTCCGTCATCATCTCGCGAGTAAACCCTGACCGCTGGCTCTCTTTCATCGACCATATATTATGGGAGATCGGTGATAAATCGTTTGTATATCATTTTATGTCGTCGTCCTTTCCTCTTCTCCATCATGCTCCACCATATCTTCCTTTAGGTTGGTATGAATGAGCTATTTTGATCCGATCAATTTTGGTTTAAGCTCTGTTGCGACCTTATTTTTGCATATTTTGATCGTGGGTTATCTCGTCGTTGAGTCGGTACCGTCGTTGTTATGGGTTCATCATTGCCGTCAACCGCCATGGTGTTTTTGCGCCGTCAAGGGTTTCACAAACCTTAATTTTAGATTAGGTAAAGAGGGTTTGGGCTGGTGTGTTGAATTGATCTGGGTATAGATCATCAAGCCCAAGCTTTGAGCTCGTCTAGGGAGCATGTGGTGAGCCCAAACTGAATCTGTAACACCCATAGATTGATACGAGTAACCCGATCCAATCTGAGGTGTCATATTTGGGTCACCAGAGCGACCCATAATAAAAATTTTAGATAAAACAAATTGTCAAACCATTTAAACTGATAAAACAAGTTCTGGATTAAAATATAAGTTGAGGATTAAAATATAAGTTCAGAATTCATTCAAACAATGAAACAAAAATCATGATACAAGTTACAAATACAAGTTTCAAACTCTGATATAAAAATAAGATGTGACATACATGCCCCATAATTAAATTGTACCGTACTCTGCAAGCAATGCTAGAAGAACTCTCGTTACTGATGTCGATAATTACACCACAAAAACCCTTTTAACCTGCAAAGTAAATAACAGCATGAACTTTGCAAAAAGCTCAGTAATATAGAACTACCAAGAGATGCTAAAGGCACAAGCAGGCATATGGTAAAGTGTAATGCTGCCATGGTGTTCCGGGCAACAATAGGGTTCAATTTTGATTTGATATTTCAATAAAATGTTTTATCTGAAGATAACAAAGTTTTTCTTTATTTGATCACCCGAGTATTAGGCGAGAAGCTTATAGGCCAAAGAATCAGAAAAGTGATGGATTAAAGAAGTTAAACTAGAGAGTTTAGTGTGTTCCATTTACTGCAGATTGGAAGCATACGAAAAGTTTCACACTTTGGTAAATCATTTGAGTAGGTTAGATTTTCAAAAGGGCATGAAAATTTTATTTTAATCACCTAACTACCCTTCAACCGAACTCCAGTATGTGATTCTCCATAACTGCATCTATAGAGGCATTAACTCAAGCCCATTGGGCGTAGGTGCCCTCCTAAGCGGATGCCTTAGGTCTAAAAGGAATCACCCTAGCCGAAGCATAGGAACCTAGTACAAAAGGAATCACCCTAACTGAAGCGTAGGAACCTAGTACAGAAGGAATCATCAGTCGGATCAGGGATGAACCTGCAAAGGCTTCATATCCTATCCCAAGTATCGTAGTAAAACAGTTCAGGACGTAATAATAGTAATCAATAGTAAGCAATAGTAACAGAATATATAAAATAGACAATTGTTTTTAGTGAAACAGTAACTTGAGAGCATGTTTTTTAGAGGTATATTTCAAACAGATAGAAGTCATGATTTAGATTAGAAAGAAAATCTCAATTTCAAATCGGAGAGAATATTCATGTGCAGATGGAACACAGTAGATAGAACAATTTATTTTTTGGGGTACTTCACACTCATAAGAAAATTGACACTAATCTTCTAACGATTTCAAACCGATTTCAGAAACGAGATCCCTAATATAAAGGGGTTCGGTACTAACGGCTCCAACCAGATATTCAGAAATTGATACATCAAAATCATTGAGAATTTAGATATATCATGAGTGATCCAATCATTTAAGCCTAAAAGGGAAGAATAGTTATTCTGACCTTCATGGAAATTTTTTAATTTAACACTAACAAGGTATAAATGGTTATTTGCAGAATTCATGAATTATAATTGCTCATCAGGTCTCTAAGTCCCTTTGAACTAATTGGAACCCATCATTACAGTGTGTAACGCCCTGATTTTGGGCCTAGCAGTTTTGAGGTTTATTAGACGGTCTGGTGGATCGGGTTAGAGATTCGAGTCGGATTCGGGAACGTATATTTTTTGGTAAGATAAAAATGTGGAAAATAGTTAAAAATAATCTTTTAATATATATTTATTTTTGGTGGAATCAATTTTGGAAAATGGAATTTGGAAATGTGATATTTTGGTTAGTGACCAAAATGCGATTTTTGAAATTGTTTTAGAGTGACTAAAATGAAAAGGGTCAAATTCTTAGAATCCTTAAGGAGCTAAATTACCAAGTTTTTGCTGGTGGTCTCTCCCTTCAATTAAATCATTTTAAACATGTGTTTCTAAGGTGGTTTAAGAGGGATTAAAATATCTAAGTTAGTTCTTTGCTTTTAAAGAAAATTTACGTAACTTTTTCCTAAACTTTTTCTCTCAACTTCTTTTCTGCCAAAAACTCAGGATTTCATCAAAATATAGAGGTGAGGGATTCTTTTCACTCAGATTATTGATTCTAACTTGATTCTTTAACTTTGTTTTACAAAATCTCATTGAAATCTTATGTTTTCTTAGCTTTAAACAAGCAAATTGAGGGAGAAATCACATAACAGGGGTAGGATCCGTGATCTCCTCTGTTAAATGCTTCTTTATTGATATTCCCAAGTATTTGATCCTTGATTTATGGTTTATAATCGGACTTTATGTTTTTATATAGATTTAATTGGGTAAAATTGATGAAATGATGAAAGATTCGAATTGAATCTGATTTCCAGTGTTATGAATTGCTTTTGAACATATTTTGGATGTTTAATGATGTTTATAAGTCTATTTTATCAATGGAATCCTGAAACTCTTGAATCTCTAATTGTTTAGGTTGCTAGATTTGTGTTTTTGAGGTGTTAATGTGGCTGTGTGTTTGCTGAAGGTGTTAGGTTGACTTGATTCTGTTTCTAGATGTTAATTGATGACAAAAGTGGTGTTAGATTGTTAGGTTGTGGCTGGGTTGTGTTTGGAAACGATTAGTTGAAGTTTTCAGTTGTTGTGGTTGGGTAATTGTGAGGTGAATGCAAGAATCTGTGAGGATCTGTTGTTGCAGTGTTGTAAATGCATGGAGATGCATTAATCCTCTGTTGTTATGTGGTTTAAACAGGGAGGTTGTTTTGGAAGCGAACGTGTAGCGTTGGAGGCTCCGAACGCTTGATTTTGAGTCAGCAAATCAAGGCTTCACGTATCGGTGAGTGAGAACGTGGATTCCAGCTTTGGAATGTTTTACAGGTGGTTTATGGGAGTTTAATCTTATCTTGATACGCTGGTTTAAACTCGAAAGTAAGTAAAAATGGATATTCTCTCTTGGTCATGCTAGTGTTAAATGGTTTTATGCATTTGTTTTGATTTACATGTTACCTACTGTTTAAGCATGATTTAAAGTATTTGATATACTTTTTATAAGCATGAAATGCTGAAGGATGCATATGGTAAGTGGTCCTTGTAAGTATATGGTTTATACTTGTGATTTAAAGCATGGTTGTTGCTTTAGAAAAATGGTTTAGCTAGTGCTTGTTAAAAGCAGTGAGGTAAATGTTAAATGGTTAATTATATTGGCAAGTGATGTGGTTTTAAAATTGTTATCGGATATGGTTGGCCAGTCATAAGACTGAGTGTACTATAATAAGTCACCTTGGATGTTGAGGGGTTTAGATCCGTTTACCGAAAACTCTAACTGAGTACCCTAACGGTATAGGATTAAATAGTACCGTAGACTCTTGTTAGTGGATTAAGCGTCTAACCGATGATTGGGGTTGGTGTCCCTGTGGGTTGAATGGTGTACCCAGTTGGTAATGTACCGCGATTGTTATTGTATCGCTATTCCGGTTGAGATGGCTTGAAGTGTTGGTTGAACACATTTTGAATCTGTGTATCCGATGAACTCTTTTGTTAATGGACTTGTTTAATGATCACTTGTAAGATAATATAACTGTTAATGTATCATTGAAAGGTTTATGTTCTATGATGTGATTTATATATGTTTACTCTTTAAGCTTTGCATATGGTAGTTATGCATGGGAAGGCTTAAATTGAGGTTGTGCAATGGGACTTGCTGGTTGTTAGTGATACATGTTGCATATGGTCAATATACTGGTTTTAAAGATGTTAAGTGCATGGTTTCAAAGGCATGATAATGTTTTAAAGGTTGTTTGAAATAAGTTTCAATGTAATGTTGAGAAATGATTTTAAATGCATTGATGGTGTTTTGTTTGTGAGCGCTCCTCACTAAAACTTGTGTGCATATGCTCTTATTGTCCATCAATGCAGGGAATTGAGAGCTTTGGAGGCAGCAAGGAGCAAGGGATCCTAGCAAGACTTGTTTACCAAAGTATGTTTGGATTAGACTATAAGTAATAAAGGCAATGGGGTACTTGTTTTGGTTTTGGGGGATGTTTTGATAAACTCCCTGTTTGAGCAAGTTTGTTTGGTTGCTCTAAGGTTGTAAATGGCCATTATGGTTTGGTTTTGGTGATGGTTTGGAGTTTCATGTTTTACTTGAATGGTTTATAGGTTGCATGCCTATAGATTTACGTTTAATGCAAAATACCATGAATTGATGTTGAATCTATGATGTTATGTTGTGAATTATATCCTAAATATGTTGGATGCATGTTAAAAGCATGTTGGGGTGTTTTGGATAGGCTAAAAGTTTGTTAAACTAGCTAAATGTGACATTATAGGCCCAGGTGTACCGATATGCAGGGGATCGTATCGGTAAGGCTAGGCAAAATCAAGCATGGTGTTTCGATACGGGATTGGGTGTACCAGTACGAATTTTCTTTACTAGAATCTGCTTTTTGGGACAAAACTCGCGTACTGAAACACTATCATACCGTATCGGTACATTTGTCAAACGTTTTCGAACTGCCACCTAGGAGTACCGAAACAATACAGGCTTGTGTAAGGCACCGTATTGATACGGTGGCACGCGTATCGGTACGTTTGTCTATTAATTCAGTTAATGTCATGGAAGTGGAGTTTTGTTTTCTTGCGTTTTGGTCCCTGAATATTATGGATGCAATTGAATGAGTTTGGATGTTCGAATCGAGCTGATTTTTGAAATGAGAACATGAAACCTGCTTAATTAAATGTTGGAAACTTAAAAATGTGCTAAGTCCATGTAGTTTGATAAAATTGCAATTTGGTCCCTAATTTACAATTGAGCTAATTGGATGTCAAATCGATGCTTAATTGCGTTGACTTTTCACCTGATAACAGTATGAACATATAGGCTAATGATTTTTCATTTAGACAAGATAAAAATGGTCATGTTTCAGTTTCTTTCTTTATGGTTTACCTCGGTAAGCCTAATGTATCTCGCTCGGTTTAGTCTTGCGACTAGGTCGGGTCGAGGAGGTTACATTTGGTGGTATCAGAGCCAGGTTTACAATAGTTGGGAGTTGGTTTGATTGTTGTAATGTAATTATGAGTTGTTATCTGATGTTTAAAATGCACGATGAATGTAATATGCACGGTGATTGTTTTATGCCAAGTTGGGGGAAATTTGGGAAACCCGTTGCGTTATTATTATAATTTGGAAAGTTTTGATTTTTGAAATGGAAGTCTTGGATCCTTGCTTGAAGCTGGCCTGACTGTTTTGTTTTAAAATGATTATCATGCCTTAGATATATTTTAGCACGAAGGGACCGAGGAGAGAGTTACGCTCTGGTACGATTATTGCTGCCACTGGGCAGGATATTGAGGGAGATGTTGTACCTCTTGGAGGGTTGCCACCGCCCCCACCTATTATACCTGGGGGAGTGGAGCAAGTACCACCTACGCCAGCTGGGCCAGGGATGGGTGATATGGCACCGCTGATTCAGGCCATGACCGGTGCTTTTCAGGCAGTAGTTGCGGGCGTTCATGTGTCGGCACCACCGGTTGTTGTGCAGGGTTTACCGCTTGAGTGTCTTTTTTAGTTTGGGCAGAGTTGACTTCCGAGGTTTGTCGCCTGAGGCTTCTAAGGGCTGGTTGGCTAGTAGTGAGAGGATAGTAGGCCATATAGGGTGTACCGATGCTCGTAAGTTGGGCTGTGTTGTTTCCCTGTTATAGGGTGATGTGTAACACCCTAGAAATTTAATTAGGAACCCTAACCCTAAATTGGACATTTTCCCTAAATTGAAACCCTAAAATTTGGGAATTAATAAAACACTAGCTATCCAAAATTGAGGATTTAATTGAGTCAATTGGTTTTGTGACCTAAAAGAGAAAATTCAGGAGTTAAGGGCTTCTTTGAAATGTGGGAAGAGTTGTGACCCTTAGCTTGCGATTTACCCTTTGTTCATGAGTATTTAAGTCACGTTTTCTTTCAACCCTAGTTTTGGTTATCCCTTCCCCTCTTCAGCCACACATCATCTCCCCTCTCCCTCTTCGTTTCGTAATTAAAACCCCTTTCCTTACGTCACCGGTGAGCCTCCGGTGAAGGAGTTACCGTCGTGCGAGTGACGCGCAACACCCCCATCGCACCCTCCTCGTTTGTGTGAACCACCCCGAGCAACCGGGCTGCGCCGTTTTCGATTGTTGGTGAGTTTTTGAACCGGAAACTCTCCGTTCCTCGTGCCACTTTCTCTTCTTCCGCAAGGTCCACCGCCAAGCTCTTTTTCTGATCGTGTTGGAAAGGTGAGAATATGTTCGTTTTTGTTTTTCTTGGTTTTTGTGGTTGGGGTAGCCGGTGTCGTTGACCGATGAGTTCCTCATCGCCGTCATGTGATGATGTCGTTGCCGCCATGTGTGGCACCGACGTGCGAAGCCTGTAATATCTCAAATTTTGGCTAGTGACTAAATTGTAAATTTTGAAAGTTTAGGGATTAAAGTATAAACCTTGGAAAAGTTTGGGGACTAAAGTGTAAATTTCTCCAACAAGTAATTTAATTCAGTAAAAGAGTGAATTGGATCGAAATAAGTACCTTGATATCGGTTTTAAGAATTAAGATAAAGAAAAAGGTGCCGAATTTGGATCGACTAAAATTGTTAAGCGTGCTTAGGCTAGGGAAATACAAAGATGGGTGACCTTTGGAAATGTCCCATAAAAGTGTTTCTAATCGATATTTTGGACTCATTGAAAGTAGAAAATATTCGTATGAATTTCAAATAAAGGATTTCTACGAGAAACCTTATGCTATGAAGATTTTCAATAATTATCGGAATAATAGACTGAGTTAAGAAAATTCAGTCTAAGTCTTTACGAAAGGAAAGTTTTAAGGTTTAAAAGTATCATGTGATAGATAGTGAATTGTATTGGGTACTTTCAAAGTTGGTAAAAATATGAGGAAAATTGAAATGGGAATTGAAGTTTAGTGACCAAAATGAAAATTTTGAAAGTTTTGTGGCCAAAGTATAAATGTTGGGAAAGTTTAGGGACCAAAGTGTAGTTTCCAAAAGTTATGTAAGTTAACCCCGTAAATGAATAGTTCACCCCTAAGAGTGACATTTTCGTGTTACCTGGATTTTTCGTACGAAGCTTATATTAATGGTTATAAAGCTTTAAAGTTCGTAAGAAGAAAATTTGAAAATCGTATTGAGTGAAATTTGAATATTTGGATCGAATAAATGCCATAAATAAAAATATAATATACTTTGGGACATGGCCAGTTGGATTGGAACCAATTTGGTTCAATTTTAATGGAATGACAATTTTCAAGACTTGTTGTAAATAAAGACTACTTGAGGGCAAATTGGACATTTGCCATGGATGACATTTTTGAAATATTTTGAAACTTTAAGGGAAATTTTGAAAGGCCAATTACACATGGATTTGATCTTTGCCATTGAGTTTTGATGAGATTAAATATTGGCCATTCTATGAAAAGGGCATTTTAGTAATTTCACTATTTAAATGAATTTAAAATTCATTTATACAAGGCAAGTGGCCAAATTGGATGAAAATAAAAAGATGAAGACTAATCTTCATGTTCAAATTTCCAAATATGAGGGGGAGAAAGAAAGAAAAATGGAGAAAATTTTTCAAGTTCGATTCAAGCCCCGAAACTCGATTTTCAGGTAATCTTTCTAACTACAAAGTTGTTCTACTAATCAAGCTCTATCTTTTGGTGTAAATAATTTGTGTAAAACATGCTTGATTGATAAGAATTTTGTATGAAAATAAATTAGGGTTTATAGACTCGATTGGGGGTTTTGAGATTTTATGATTCCATGTTGAAATTCAAGTTGAAATCAAGATTTTGTGATGTTAAAATCATGTTATTGAGTTGGGATTTGAACTCTACATGTTTTGATTATTATGAAGATGATTAGGGTTTATGGATTCAAGTTTGATTTAGGTTTTGTGATGTTGGATAAATGATCTAGTATGCTCGATTTGTTGTTTGTAAGCAAAACCCTAATTTAAATGTTTAGGGACCAATTCAGCAAGTTTAAAAGTTGAAGGAATAAATCTGATTTTTATGGAATTGGTGTGTATTTATGTTATTAGGGATGTTGAAGATATGAAATTGAAGTTAGAATGCAAAACCGATGTTAAATCGAGTTAGTGACTATTTTGACAAATTGTCAAAGTTAAGTGACCAATTCGGAAATGAGGTTTTAGAGAAGGATTAAAACTATTTTTTAGTTATAATGATGGAATTAAGATAGTAATGTTGATTTGAGAACTAAATTGCAAAGTTAAGAAGCTAGAATCCTTATCTTTTAATTTTAGTGGCTATTTAAGTTAAGAAGGAAAATTAAGGGAAACTATTGTGAATAATTATTTGATGAAGAAGGTGATAAGTTGATGATTTAAAGTAAATAATGGAACTAAATTGACAAATAGCAAAGTAAGGAGAAATTAGTATAAAGTTTGAAATTATTTATGAAACTGTGTAAAAACTGGATTTGGCAGTAACTTTGGAAATTCACCATAAATTCCAAAAAATGGTTAGAAGGTAAATTTTATACCGATATAAACATGTGTTCGTCTAGTTTCGTGTCCAACAAACGGAAACTGATTTCGAGTTCCGAGAAAAGAGATATGAATTTTAAAGTGATGAAAGGTCAGAAAAACAGTTTAGCAGTCAGCTTCAAATTTAGTCGTGGAAGTTGACTTTGAAAATTCACCATAAATCGTACAAGTTGAATTTGAGCTATTAATTTATATGGTTGAAGAGATTATTGAATCTAGATTATTTCAGAATAAACGGAATCAAATTTTGAGTTGTAGATTATTTTATAGAAATATTTCTTTGAAGGTTGTACAAAGCTTCTCGAAAATGAAAATTTAGATATTTTGTATCTAATGTTGGTTATGAAGTTCAGAATAATTATTTGAAGCTCAAAATAGTTATTAAGAACGAAAATAAGGTTTTGACAATATAAGGAAGAAAGGAAATTTAAGGAAAATTTTTATGTTGAATGATTAAATAGCTTAATTGAAATATTCTTAGAAGTGAATCTAACAAATGTTTATTTATATTCATGTGATAAAAGAAGTTGGATCCGAATCAAAAGAAGATTCAAGGTACTATAAAAGGAAATGATCAATAAAGCTTAGTGAGGCATATTAATAAATGGACCAGGTGAGTGCATTTCTAAATGTTTGCATTACATTGAAATTGGCATTGCATTTCTTTATAATACATGATATGATACAATGCTCGACATGGCAAGCTTGATGGAATACCAGGTACAAATTATTGTTTGCAGAAATGATGATGCATTATGCATAATGGCAATGTATATCTATACAAGAAATATGGACAATAACAAGATTAAAATGAAACAAGATACACCCTGGGGATCCAAGCCCATAGTGCAAAATGCACTAACGAGGTGTTTTAATATAAGGAGCAAATAGAGTCCTTATACTAGGAGCAAAGAGCGCCCTCCTGAGTACGTACTCTACAAAGCACTACGGTGCAGATAGGCTATGGGGTTTCCATGGGCCTCTAGCCATACACGATGATAATAATAACAAGATGATTACATGGTAGATCATGAGCATTCAAATGACTGCATGACGATACATGATTCATATGACAGAGATGGTACATGATACAGATGCTACATGATATATGATACAGATGTTACATGATTTCATGATACTTGAAAAAGAAGTTACATGTCTGAGAAGTACATGACATACGAGATAGAAATGTTATTGATACATGATAGAAATATTACATGCTATATGATAAAACACATGTTGCGTAAATGATTACATGATGAAAGCATGTCTATGATAGAGAATATATTATGCAATGATAATATGATTTATATGATAGCTATGATACATGTACATTGTGATATACTTGCCTTGTCGTAGAGAAGTATGAAATGCATTCTTATATGAAGTATTATATAACATCATTTCATGTGTAAATAAATAAGTTTAATTGCCTCACTAAGTTCGTACTTAGCGTGTGTTTGTTTCACACGTAGATTAAGATGGAGGAGTTTTTGAAGAGGAGTTGAGCATGCTGATCAAGCTTCAATCTGCAAAACATTAGTAAGATATTCTAGCTTATGATAATCTCTAGTGGGCATGTAATTATTTAATTGCTAGTAGAGTATGATGCATTAAATTAGACTAAATGATAGATAAGTAATTAGTTTTGATGATGAATCGTATATGGATAAAGTAAAATAAGGCATTAGCATTGTAACAGAATAAAGCTAAGGTAGAAAGGATAATTACTTTTCTAATAAGAATAATCGGTAATCGCGTAAAGATTTTAAAGTCAAGAAAGGGCCTAGATAGCGAATCTAGTTTTTACCTTGAATTGAACTATTGTTTTTAATAATTGCCAAATATGTTTTAAAATAATTAATTCAGGGTTGAAACTAGCTAACTGCACATAGGTTGTGTTCTTAAGAAAACCGAGAAAGGGTTAGATTTACAAACTAAAATTTATAAATACTTGTAAAAATAAATTTATAAGCTGAGATTTCTTTAAACGACTCCGTAACATCTTTAATGTATATTCGATTTACGAGTATACGTTAAGGGTGTTACATTTAATGGTATCATAGCAAAGGTTTAATCGGTTCTGGATGCTAAACCAAGTTTGTATATGATTTTTATCAGTAAATACATGCCCCTATGATATCATATTGCTGATGTGCTGATTGTATAACTTGATGCTGCTCCTCATTAGTATAAGGTAAAATGATACTAGAATAAGGAAAGTAAAACGATAATTGATTTCGTCAGTTGACGAATCTTAGAGGTTAAGAAATGACCCATAGAAGATATGATACAGTAATTATAAGATGCTCATATACAAAGAAGTAAGAAGAAGAAGCTTGAAAAGAAGATGTTAGGTATAAATCAGTCAGAGGTTTTAACTTCCGACATCTATATATAATAAAGCATTGACTGTGAAAGAGTTTAAGTTTTGGGAACCTTAAAGGTTATGCTGAAAGAGGATTTATAACTGCTTATTTGAAGGCGAAAAATGACAAAACTTCTAGAGAAGATTTTAGATATATTAATATTGAAAAGTTAGAAGAAGTAATATTGATACAGAGGAGGAAGTTTAGAAAACTTCTTAGAAAAGTGATAAAGAATTGGATATGGTGCATTGTTCATAAGGAAATTATTTCAATGATTTCTGAACTTTGACAATGTACTCACATTGTTTATGAGGAAAAGTGTGAGATTAGTGGGTTAAGCCAATATGTCAAGGGAATGATTTTGTCTAGAGAATTTTAGTATGACTGCTAGAAACCTGAGAATTTTAAGACCGATTTTAAGATAAATTGGCTATTTATATAAAATGTAGAAGTCAGATATAAAAAAAATAGATCTTTGGTCAAGATGTTATCAGTTAAAATTAAAAGAAGAAAAAAATAGGAAAAGTACCACTTTGAGAGAAGATGATTTGTGCAAATCAAAAAGGGAAAAACTTGGTTTTAGAATTATTATACCTCAAGGAATCGTGAAAGAGTTGTACCAAGGGCATATTAATGGATCTTATCATTAGAAGTGAGCAAAAGTCTATAGTATATGTACTTATGTTTTGGGGGCATTGACTGAATTATTTACATGTCAACACTCCTGAATAAATTGAGATGTAATTAGATTTGATACATGATGAGGAGTTAGTAGAAATATTGGTTTACGGAATTAAAGAATTAAGGAATAAGAAATTTCATTGACTGAAGATTTGAGGAAAAATCACAAGGTCGAAGAAGCCACTTGGAAGGCTGAGAAGAAAATAAGGAAGTAATATCCGTAAATGTCTGAAACAAGTACACATTGAAAATTCGAGGACAAATTTTCTTAAGGGGGAATAATTGTAATACCCCAAATTTTGGCTAGTGACTAAATTGTAAATTTTAAAAGTTTAGGGGGTTAAAGTATAAACCTTAGAAAAGTTTGGGGACTAAAGTGTAAATTTCTCCAACAAGTAATTTTATTCAGTAGAAGAGTGAATAGGATCGAAATAAGTACCTTGATATCGGTTTTAAGAATTAAGATGCATAAAAAGGTACCGAATTTGGATCAACTGAAATTGTTAAGCGTGCTCAGGCCAGGGAAATACAAATATGGGTGACCTTTGGGAAGGTCCCATAAAAGTGTTTCTGATCGATATTTTGGGCTCAGTGAAAGTAGAAAATATTCGTATGGATTTCAAATAAAGGATTTCTACGAGAAACCTTATGCTATGAAGATTTTCAATAATTATCGGAATAATAGACTGAGTTAAGAAAATTCAGTCTAAGTCTTTATGAAAGGAAATTTTTAAGGTTTAAAAGTATCATGTGATAGATAGTGAGTTGTATTGGGTACTTTCAAAGTTGGTAAAAGTTTGAGGAAAATTGGAATTGAAGTTTAGTGACCAAAATGAAAATTTTGAAAGTTTTGTTGCCAAAGTATAAACTTTGGGAAAGTTTAGGGACCAAAGTGTAATTTCCAAAAGTTATGTAAGTTAACCCTGTAAATGAATAGTTCACCCCCAAGAGTGACACTTTCGTGTTACCCGAATTTTTCGTACGAAGCTTATATTAATGGTTATAAAGCTTTAAAGTTCGTAAGAAGAAAATTTGAAAATCGTATTGAGTGAAATTTGAATATTTGGATCGAATAAATGCCATAAATAAAAATATAATATACTTTGGGACATGGCCAGTTGGATTGGAACCAATTTGGTTCAATTTTAATGGAATGGAAATTTTCAAGACTTGTTGTAAATAAAGACTAGTTGGAGGGCAAATTGGACATTTGCCATGGATGGCATTTTTGAAATATTTTGAAACTTTAAGGGAAATTTTGAAAGGACAATTGCACATGGATTTGATCTTGGCCATTGTGTTTTGATGAGATTAAAGCTTAGCCATTCTATCAAAAGGGCATTTTAGTAATTTCACTATTTAAATGAATTTAAAATTCATTTATACAAGACAAGTGGCCAAATTGGATGAAAATAAAAAGATGAAGGCCATTATTCATCTTCAAATTTCGAAATATGAGGGGGAGAAAGAAAGAAAAATGGAGAAAAAATCTTCAAGTTCGATTCAAGCCCCCGAAAACTCGATTTTCAGGTAATCTTTCTAACTACAAAGTTGTTCTACTAATCAAGCTCTATCTTTTGGTGTAAATAATTTGTGGAGAACATGTTTGATTGATGAGAATTTTGTATGAGAAGAAGTTAGGGTTTATGAACTCGATTGGGGGTTTTGAGATTTTATGATTCCATGTTGAAATTCAAGTTGAAATCAAGATTTTGTGATGTTAAAATCATGTTATTGCGTTGGGATTTGAAGTCTACATGTTTTGATTATTATGAACATGATTAGGGTTTATGGATTCAAGTTTGATTTAGGGTTTGTGATGTTGGATAAATGATCTAGTATGCTTGATTTGTTGTTTGGAAGCAAAACCCTAATTTAAATGTTTAGGGACCAATTCAGCAAGTTTAAAAGTTGAAGGACTAAATCTGATTTTTATGGAATTGGTGTGTATTTATGTTATTAGGGATGTTGAAGATATGAAATTGAAGTTAGAATGCAAAACCGATGTTAAGTCGAGTTAGTGACTATTTTGACAAATTGCCAAAGTTAAGTGACCAATTCGGAAATGAGGTTTTAGAGAAGGATTAAAACTGATTTTTAGTTATAATGATGGAATTAAGATAGTAATGTTGATTTTGGGACTAAATTGCAAAGTTAATGTAATCACTCATTTTTATTCGGTGTATACATGTTGTACTAATCTGTGTTAGTCTAATAATTAATACATATTTGTTGTATTATACTTCTATTACGTATATGTGATTAATATGTGTGATGTGTTACGTATGCATTAGTAATTATTATGTGCATGTTTATATACGTTTGCGTGTGTGTATTATTAATGTTCTTGTTATTATCGAATGAATACGAATAAATATTGCATGAATTGTATGTGTTATTATTAAGTATATTTGTATGTGAATGTGTATATGTACGTAAACATGTAATGCATATGGTATATATGTATGTGTGTCCACGTATGTGTGCTTGCATGTAAGTATATGTTATTATTATTATTATTACTGTTCGGGCTAAATTTAAATAAAGTAAAAAGTATATTAAAACCCAAACAAATTAAGTGTTCAGTCCACATAATTACAAAACACAAAACCAATATTTACACTGGGCATGAACCGGCCAACCCAAAACCTAGAAGAAAAAACTAATTACATCTGATATAAAGATCTAATTGTTGTATCCTTTTTGTGCGTAGCCCAATCTGGGCCGTCAGATCGAACTTTGATCTGACGGTCCAGTTCGAAGGAGAGGTCCCTCCAACTGGCGCGTATGGCTTACCCCCGGGACTGTTGGACTTCCACGCACACGTGGCTTACACGCGCCAACTCCTCATATACCAAGAAGACACGTGGCATCATTTGGTGCAAGCTCGCCCCGTCCAGATGCAATCTGAGCCGTCCATTCTCTAGGGCATCTCAGCCGTTGGACCAAATCTGATCCAACAACCGAGAACGGGGCCAGCTAAGACGACATCTCCACCACGCCGCTCCCCATGCCTATCGTACCAACCACCGCATTACATCATAGGTGCCAAAACCACCAAAAAGCAGGTTTTATGTCAGTTACCCAACCCAAAAATATATGTATTTTTTTAGATATTAGGTATACCAAAAAAATCATCAGAGAAAAACAGATATATATGTAGATGTAACAAAATATTAGAGGAGGTCGGTCCAGTTTTCAGGAATAAGAAAAAACGGAATACAAAGCTTTTCAAGGGTAATATGTTTTTTCTCTTCTCTCTTTTTTTCTTCCTTTACATACATGCATGTAAGCAGAAAACAAAAAGTAAAAAGGGTAAATTTTACCTGAGGAACAATCCTCCCTGGCCGACAATAAACTCTTAGGAGTGAGCCGTTGAAAGGGGATTTCTTTTTTTTTTTTGTTTCGAAACAATAAGGATCTGGGTTTTGGTGGTCTCCAAACAGTAGAGTTGTGTGTTTTTTAGGGCTCTCGCGGTTACCGGGAGTTGTGGTCCGGGACGACTAGAGGTGGCTTTGCGGCCGTAACTCGCCAGAGACCATTTGAACTCAGTGGCCGGAGGAAAATTTAATTTTAGGGGCTGGTTATCTTTGGAAAATCAGAGAGAATGGGAGAACTATCTTAAATGGCAAAAAAAGTGAGTAAGAGGGGAATAGGAAGCCGGTTGATTGGTTTTATAGGCAATCAAATAAAAGTTTTTGGCTTAGTTATTCATTAAACCACACGTGTTTTTAATATTTTCAAACTTGCTTCGCCCCTTGGTCAAATTGCACGTCCAATCCTCTTAGCTTTTCAAAATCTTTCAATTAAGATGTTGATTTGAGCCGAATTAGTTTCTTAAATGGCTAAAATACACACTTAACCCCCCCCCCCCGCACTTTTCATGTTTTCAAATGTGTCTTGCCGCTTGGTTATATTACAGTTTTATTCCCCGTAAGTCCCGTTCAGTTTCCAATCCCATCCCCGAATCGTGTTTCTGGTTGTTTTAATTTCAGCTTCTTGATTTGCTTTTATTTTATTCCAGTCCCATCCTTTATTTTAAGTATTTTATGTCTATTGCTTCTTATTTTTATGTTTTTAGCACGTTCTTTTTTAGTATGTTTTTATGTTCTTTTACGTGTTTTTTCTCGTATTACATGCGTATTTATTTTGTTTCGTATTTTAAGACATATGTTGATCTATGATAGCATGCACTTTTGTTTGTTTCGTATTTCAAGACATATGTTGATCTATGATATTTAGTCGTGTTTGTCATGTTCGTTTTATATCGTAAATTGCATATCAGAGTTGTGGTTTTGTTCAACAGTTCTAATATCTTGTGTCATATCATGGTTCCATGTTTCATTTCATTTATTTGTGTTGTATACGTGTTTGTCTCGTATGTTATGTTTAATTTAACTTGTATGTTATGCTTGTAAGTTTACATGAGTTTTTTATTCCTCTTTGCATTTTAGGTTTATATGATAGTGTGACATTGTTTGTTGATATTAATGTCCTTTTTAAATATATGTATAATTGGTGTCATACGCTAAAGTATCAAGCACTAGTTTTTATATTAGTATGTTGCTTTGATTTATTAGTTTAATGTCATTGTTAATTATCTCATGCATGTCTTGCATTTGTTTTTATAAGTTCGAGTGTGTCATATTTAGTTAATTAATTTTGAAAGCATGCTTTTTTCTTTTTTCATGATTATGTGCATACTTCGTTTTCGTTTTTTTGTGAATGTTATGCCCACGTGTTTAATTATTTTTTTTCCTTATTTTGTAATTCGTATCTTATGTTTTAATATCATGTCAATGTTTTATATTTTGTTTTCTAAGATTGCATATTGGAATAAAAATTGTCAATGCGGTGCCTTTTTATCTGAGCGTAAACGGGGCCAGTATCAGGCGTAATGATGGTGGTTGGGCGTTTACTCTCAGATAATGGGCTTTTAAAATCTACTCGCACTTATAATCAAATTTTAATTTAATCGTCACTTTAATCTAAAAATTTTAATATTAATAAAGTGATAATTATTAAAGTACCAATTTTGGGCGGTGTGGGGGTGCTAATCCTTCCCCATCGGTAACCGACTCCCGAACTCAACATTTTAAATCTCTGGTTTTATGGTGTTCGACCTACCTTAAGTGGCCGGTGGCGACTCCATTTTCAAAATAAAATACGATTTTTCTAAAACCCGCGAAATATATTTTTAAAATACCCGAAAGACCCCAAACACCCTTTAAGACCCCATTTTTTAGCAAAAGAAATGAAAGACGTCGCTACATATGGCGACTCCGCTGAGGAAATTTTTGTTTTTCAAAAACAAAAAGAGAGTCAAGCTTTTTAAAATAATTACCTCTTTACTAATATCGAAAATTCCGGATTAAAGTGACTATTAAATTAACATTCTGTTATAATTGCGCATTTATTTTAACGCATTTAAAATTTGGCATATAAACCCGTCCTTTTTAAGTGGGGGGAAAACGCTAATGCTTTCGTGGGGATATCGTTCCCCCGTATGGGCCTAGCATGTATCTTCGGGGCTCGAGTACCTTATGCTTTCGTGAGGATATCGTTCCTTCGTATGGGCATAAGCGAATGGGTCCCCCTGAATTGAACCCGGTTGAAAGGAGCCTATAATGGGTGATGATCGGGGACCTTGCTACTCTTAGTAAAGGACAACAAGGACAATTCGGGTACCTCTTAGCACCAAAACTGCATGTAGAGAACATACAAAAACCCACCCCTTTAGAGTTATGCGGATAACCTAGGTGTTTTAGTCGGGATATAAATAAGGTTGTCTTGTTTGTTTACCTTATATAATTAGCCCTTTTATTTATGTGTTTATTTGTTTTATCCGGTACTGACTTGTTTTCTTTTTTTTGCTTTTTTGCATACATCATTGCATTTGCATTACATAAAGGTACTGGATCAAGTGGTTTGCCAGATTAGAAAATATTTCATCATGGAAAAAAGGCATCTTAAGAAGGAAGAACTCAATTTATCTCTCAGACACTGGTCAGAAGTCAATCAAGGGACTCAAGGTAACAGTTTGCGAAGCGACCGTATAGTGGCAGGGTATACTTACGTGAGCCACAACAGAATGACCTATGGGATCTTAAACAGATTTTGGAATAATGAGACAGAAGACTACAAGACCTGTTCTGTGATAATTATTGCGACATTGCACAGTTGATGTATGTTCGAGTCAACCACTCTTTACTCCGAGCCATCTTCCAGATCTGGAATCCCGCTTTTTGCTGCTTTACTTTCAGCGGACAAGACATGATGCCTACGGCAGAGGAGTACACGACCCTACTTAACCAGAAGAATGTCCAGAAAGATTGGATCTATGCGAAGCTACCGAGGAATCAGAATTATCCTTCGAAGCTCATGGCTTTTGCCGGGATATGTGACGATTGGGTTAACGAACTTATTTAGCTTCGAGGAGACAATTTAGCCTTTGCGTGGGAGAGTATTCGAGACATCATACCCGTGCACCCAGATGAGGTGAAGAAGATGGACCTACTCTCTTTGGGAATATATGGTTTGGTCATCTTTCCGAGGGTTCTTGGAAATATCGATGTAGCCATCCTAGATCTATTTGAGCACTTGAAGCGGAAGGCGAATCCAGTACCGGCAATCCTAACCGAGACTTTCATTTCTTTGAATATGAGTCAGAAGCACAAAGAGGGATGTTTCAGAGGGTGTGCACAGCTACTACAGGTTTGGATCCAAAGCCATATGTGGAAGACACCGACAAGGGTTTTACCGGGAATGTCATTTCGAGACTTTTTGCCTTTGCAGGAGTACTCGGCGAAGGAATGGAGAGAAGACTTGAAGCGGGAGAAATGGACTCGGGTCTTTAAAAACATTCAGGACAAAGACATAGTATGGAGAGTTCCTTGGCTTGGCAGGGTTTGTCACTTATTATACAGTTGCGGCGACTATAATTGGTTGATGATGTTAGGACTTTATGGTGGAATTGCTTGTGCTCCGCTTCTGGTGTCTCGACAATTCGGATCGCGGTAGTTTGTTCCTGTCACCGTCGGTTTAAGCCAAAGTGAGTTTCCTTTCAGAGGCGAGTTCAGGACGAAAGTTCAGACCATCACGAGAGCTTGGAATCACTGTTATCATATTAGAGTAGAAGGAGATGTCGAGCCCATGGTCACCCCAGATTACGATCTTTGGAGGCGTTTAAGGTTTAACGACAATATTCTAGAAGTCGACCAAGGACCAACCATGTCACTCGAGGAGCATATGAGGATAGTACCGTCCGAGGCTGACATTCTGTGAAGTGAACTCGAGGAAGTTAAGAAAAAGATGGAACTTTGCAAACTCAACATATGGATGAGCTCTACAAGGCAAGTTTAGAGGTTAACGAACGAGACGGGATCATTAGGTAGTTGAAGAAGCTGAACGCGAATCTAAGTGAAAAGAACGCTCTTTACCAAAAAGATACTCTACAACTCCAACCAAAGGTGCAGAAGGCTGGCTGAAGCCAATTCTTAGCCGTGGAGAAGGAAATGATGAATGACATGCGCTTAGTCGAAGAAGAAAGCGAAAGAAGCAAGCGAGCAATCGAGAATGAGGTAGAAAGCTGCAAATTAGCCATCGAGAGTGAAAGATGGTCTTTCAGGGATGCCGTCAACTGAGAAAAAGAAAAAACTAAGGAAGAGATCGACAAAGGCAAGCAAGCGATCATCAACGAAAGAAAAAACACTGCCGTGTGGAAGAGGAAGTCCATGGGAAGCAGGAATAGACTGCTAGAGATGCAAAGCTTGTACAATGACACTATTCAAAGCTTGAATCAGAGTCAAGATCAGAATGCCGAGTTAGAAGGGAAGTTGGTAGAGTTGGAGCAGCCCTTTCATACTTATCGTCAAAGGAATGGTTTCGTTGAGCTACAAGAAAGGGAGTGTGAAATTGGTATGTTGAGGGCCCAGATTGAGTCTCTCGAAGCAACTGTTTAGGATTATAGAGAAAGGATTAGGGTATTCGAAGAAGCTGCAGTCGGTGGAGACAACTATTGGAGAAGAAGGCTTCGTGATGCTGCTCAAATGGTTCAAGACAGAGACCAGTATTACGTGACCTTGATGATGGAGATGCAACAAGTTGCAGGACATGTGACAGGTTTAGCTGCCGAAGCTGCGGCTCTTCGACCTTTCATAACCCCGGGCATAGAAGAAGCACCTGGGTTTATCAAGCTACTCAAGGCTATTGAGAAGTTAAGGGATAGAGCTAGGGCTTATGTCTAGAACTTTATGTTGTAATCAGAACTCTTTTGTAATAGGGCCCCTTTTGTAATCCGGACCTTGTAGTAATCTAGACCCTTTAATTCCCATGAAAGTAGTTCAAAAGGGTGACTACTAGCAGAATCAGTACCTTTATTTGCATACATTCTTGCATTGCATCATGGAATTTGCATTATTATACATGTATTTATCTATTTTCGTAATAATATTAATACTGTAAATATTGTGGCAGTGAAATTTAAAGTTAAGCCGCAACCATTCAGCATCCATATCTTACCCGTCTCCCTAGAGAAGGGGCAAAAAGATCTAGAAGCGCATTTTGATGAAGCCTAGAGGAGCCTCAGTGATCATATCACTCAATCGCAGGCAGCAATAGTGTCCGACATAACTGCATTACTGTCAAAAAGCCTTAGAAAAAGGGTCAAAGATGAAGGCGCCCAAAAGCCGGAAGGTATTATATCTCATAGTAAGGTTCAACCAAAGACGCATAGTCCGGCCAGAAGAGTATATATTGACCCTGTTGGAATAACTGCCAGTCTTCAAGCAGGGGTATCTGAAAACCAAACCATCGATACATAGGTACTCTATGAGGGGGAGGTGCCAGACTTAAATTTGATCGAGAAAATCAGAACAAAGGTAGAAAAGAAGTGGGAGGAGAGGTTTCGCCTAATGAAGAAAAGTTTAAGCACTGCAAGCTACAGACGAACCAGGGAACGAGGCCAGTGATCTAAGCCTGATATCTGACCTTGTCCTACCACCGAAATTCAAAACTCCAGAGTTTGATAAGTATGATGGAACTACATGTCCTTCGGAACACATAACCATGTATTGCCGAAAGATGGCGGCCTACCTCAAGGATGAGAAACTTTTAATTCATTGTTTTCAGGACAGCCTAATAGGAGCAGTACTCGGTGGTATACCCAATTGAGCCGAGTAAATATCAGGGCTTGAAGAGATCTTTCAAAAGCATTCATCGTGCAGTACAAACATGTGACAGACATGACGCCCATCAGGATTATGTTAGAGAACATGGGACAGAAGTCCAATGAAAGCCTGCGACAGTATGCCCAGAGGTGGCGAGAGGTGGCCACTCAGATTCAACCACCAATTTTCGAGCACGAGATCGCGCCCATATTCGTGAATACTTTAAAGGGGACGTTGTTCGATTGCCTTATCAACAATGCAACTCAGAGCTTTGCCGACTTGATTAGGACTAGGGAGTCTCTGGAGTTGGCAATCAAAAGCGGCAAGATTGACAGCGGGGAAAGTTCTCAGAAGCACAACAAGAAGAATGAGGTAAACACCACAAGTACTTACACTGCTCCGAAAAACTTCACGATTTCCCAGCCACAAGCATCTGCAGGGAAGGTTAAAAACTCAAACTAAAAAAATGGAAAGCTCCGAGGAAGGAACACGAGAAACCGACATTTACTCTGCTGCCAATTTCGTACTCCGAGCTTTACTCTCAATTGCACAAAGCTGATCTGGTATGCCCGTACTACGTTACTCCGTTTAAGCCTCCGTTTCCATCCTGGTATGATCCAAACGCACATTGCGATTATCATGGAGGTGCCCCTAATCATCCCACAGAAAATTGCCTTGCTTTCAAGAAGCTCGTGCAGAGCTTGATTAATTTCGGGGTGCTAAAATTTGAGGAACCGAGTGTGGCTGCTAACTCGTTGCCCAATCACAGGAACCATGGAGTAAACTCTATTGAGGAATACAAGGCCAAAAAGACTAAAGAGGATGTGTCAACAATCAAAGTCCCTATTGCGGTGGGTATTCCAATAATTATGCATGGCCTGCTTAATCGACAGGGGCATGGTAGTAGTGCAGAAGGGATGTGAAACTTATTATGAGTTCCACCAGAATGGAGGACATGACACCAAAAAATGTGAAGAGTTTAAAAGGTTGGTTCAACAACTGATGGACAGCAAAAAGATAGAGTTTTTCGAAGAGATTGCAGGAGAAAAAGGGTTAGAGGTATGTGTATCTGATCACCCAAATCTCAAATATGGGAGAGAAGCCTTTTGTCATCTCCTCCAGGCCAGATGGAGCAAGTTCGTCCCAAAGAGAAGCTACGAAAGTGGCCCCCAACATCATTATCTTAGTACCTGCCCCATTCCCGTTCAAGGACATGCGGCGGACTCCTTAGAACTATACAGCGAGTGTAACCATACCCGATAAGCCAGAATCCAGTGAGAAAAAAGAACAAAAGGTAGAAGAAGAGTCTGCACCGAAAGATGAGCAAACCAAGAATGATGAGAATGTCGGTGAAGTAGGCCAGTTTACGAGGAGCAGTAGGTGCTACTCTTCGGAGGCTTTGAAGACTGCTGAAGCTGCAAAAGAAAAAAGGAAAAGTTACATCAACCAGTCCTGCTCAAATATTTGGTGAGGAACCCCCTCCGAAGATAAATGAGCCGGTAACCAAAGCTCAGGCAAAGGAATTTCTGAAGTTCCTGAGGCACAGCGAATACAATGTGGTGGAACAGCTGCGAAAGCAACCGGCGAGGATTATAGTGTTAGAGTTGCTTCTAAGTTCAGAGAAACACCGTAATGCACTGTTAAAGGTGCTGAATCAAACTTTTGTACTACCTTAGGACATCTCTGTATCAAAGCTAGACAGAATAGTGGGGCGTATCACTGCATACAATCACATCACGTTTAGCGATGATGAGATCCCAGAAGGAGGAATGGGGTTCACCAAAGCTCTCAACATCACGACCCACTACAAAGGGTATGCGTTACTAGGAGTACTGATTGACAATGGGTCGGCACTAAACGTACTACCGATGGTGACTTTACAAAAGCTACCAATAGATGATTCTCATATGAAACCCTGTCACAACTCTGTGAGAGCCTTTGATGGTACACAAAGTGGAACACTTGAAAAGATGGAGGTGCCTTTATTGATTGGACCGACTGAGTATATGATCGACTTTGTGGTGATGGACATAAAACCGACTTATAGCTGCTTGTTGGGAAGGCCATGTATTCACTTTGCAGGAGTTGTACCTTCATTGCTACATCAAAAGTTGAAATTCGTGATCGAAAGCAAGTTGGTCACAGTAGATGATGAACAAAAGATCATCGCTTCGGTTACATCAGATACCCCCTACATCTAGAACGACGAAGATGTTACAAAATGCTCTTTCCGAGCATTAGAGCTTGTAAGTGCCACATTCGTCGTAGAAGGAAATAGGATTCTCTTCCCCAGGTTATCTAACTGCACCAAGATGACAATATCTGAAACTTTGAGCTGAGAAGCCAAAATCGGAAGAGGGCTGGGGAGAAGATTGCAAGGAAGCCTACGAGCTAGAAGCGTCATCACCAAGAAAGACCGTTTTGGGCTTGGCTACAAACCAAGTGTTCAGCAGAGGAGGGAGGAATATAAGAGGAAAGAAGAACAGAGAAGAGCTAGACTCAAGGGAGAAGACATTCCGTAGAGACCAATGTCTTTCCCCTATGTCAAAAATATTTTTGTCTCCGGAGGATTCGACCGTACAGGACAGAAGGTCGAAGAAGCAATTAGAGAGAATGACATACTTATGAGAAGGAGATGTTTAGTGAATCACTTGAAGGGATGTCCATCAACATGATAGCTGAAGGTAACAATGAAAGCAGCGTGTTGACCAGCATCCGCCCTTGCCGTCCCAGGGAAACTCTTGATAACTGGAGCTACGTTGATCTACATATAGTCTTTAGGGCCAGATCAAAGTAATGCTCTGAATTAACCTTTTTGTTTTTACCCATAAGCAATGGGGATCTTTTGTATAGGGCACCTATGTTAACTTTTTGATTGCAATGAAAAGATATCTTCCTCATTTTCTCAAATGGAAAACATCTCATTTATTTCATTCATTCATTTCTTATTCATACTCATTCACTTCATTTAACATTATTCTTTTCCCAATACATTCGTTCTCATTTCATGCAGGGTCCCCATAATTAACTGTATGAATGATTCGGAGTCTAATCCTGAGGTAGATTTTGAATGCCCCGAGATCTCGGCAGAAATTGAAGAGGATGATGAAGAGATAGAATGCGAGGTCCCTAAGGAGTTGGTAAGGGTGATGGCCAATGAAGAAAGGCAAATCATGCCTCATCAAGAAGAAATAGAAATTGTGAACATGGGGACCGATGAAGAGAGAAAAGAAGTAAAGACCGAGACTACATTTTTCTCAGAAACCAGGCGTAAACTGATAGACATGCTTCAAGAGTTCAATGACGTCTTTGCTTGGACCTATCAAGATATGTCGGGGTTGAATACAGACATAGTGGTACACAAGCTGCCAACGAGGCCATAATGCAAGCCAATCCAGCAAAAGCTCAGAAGAATAAGGCCTGACATGTCGTTGGAGATCAAAGAAGAGGTGAAAAAGCAGTTCGATGCTGGCTTTCTGGAAGTGGCCAAATACCTTGAATGGGTTGCAAACATTGTACCAGTGCCGAAGAAGGATGGGAAGGGTACAACCAGATAAAAATGAACCCAAATGACATGGAGAAGACCACATTTGTAACCATGTGGGGCATGTTTTGTTACAAGGTGATGCCCTTCGGACTCAAGAACGCGGGGGCGACCTATCAAAGGGCGATGGTGACTCTTTTCCACGATATGATGCACAAAGAGATAGAAGTATACATGGATGATATGATCGCTAAGTCCTGAACAGAGGAAGGACACCTTCGAAACCTAAGAAAGCTATTCTAGAGACTACGAAAATACCAACTAAAGCTTAACCCGGCTAAATGCACCTTCGTAGTCACATCTGGAAAACTCTTGGGATTTGTAGTAAGCAGAAGAGGGATTGAGATCGATCCAGAAAAAGTGAAGGCTATCCAAGATCTACCACCGCCTCGTACTTAGAAAGAAGTTCAAGGTTCCTAGGAAGGTTGAACTACATCTCCCATTTCATCTCTCAGTTGACGGATAAATGCGACCCTATCTTTAGACTACTTAGAAAGACTAATCCCGGGGTATGGAACGAGGAATGTTAAGAAGCTCTGGAGAAGATCAAAAGGTATTTGACGAATGCTCCGATATTAATCGCGCCGGTACCAGGCAGGCCTTTGATCCTCTACCTGACAATTTTTGAAAACTCGATGGGTTACGTATTGGGCAACATGATGAGTCTAGGAAAAAAGAAAGAGCCAGATACTACCTAAGCAAGAAGTTTAATGATTGTGAAACTCGGTACCCTCCAATTCAAAAACTATGTTGTGCTTTGGTTTGGGCTAGCAAAAGGCTTAGGCAATACATGTTATACCATACTACCTGGTTGATATCCAAAATAGACCCCTTGAAGTTTCTAATGGAAGCACTAGCATTAACAGGAAGGATGGCCCGCTGGCAGATGCTGCATCCGAGTTCGACATTGTATATGTGAGCCAAAAAGCTGTGAAAGGAATCGCCATAGCAGATTTCTTAGCTAGTCGTGCTTTAGATGATTATGAATCGTTGAACTTCAATTTCCTAGATGAGAACTTGATGTGCATTACAACCGGGGGAGACAATGCATCAAACGACGACTCGTGGAAGCTTTACTTTGATGGACCCTCCAATGCCCTTGGCCACGGAATAGGAGTCGTGCTAATTTCCCCGAAAGATGTCTACTATCCCTTTACCAGCAGACTGGAATTCTTCTGCACAAACAACATAGCTGAGTACGAAGCATGTGTCATGGGACTGAATGCAGCCATTGAGAGAAAGATCAAAGAACTTCGAGTATTTGGAGATTCGTCCCTAATGATTTACCAATTGCAAGGAGAATGGGAAACTAGGGATCCGAAGCTAGTCAAGTATTATGAATTGATCCAGGAGCTCATCAAAGAATTTGAAAATGTTAGTTTCACTTACCTTCCAAGAGCTCATCAAAGCAAATACGGGAACAGAAATGAAACCAATAGAGATGCAGACTTTTGAAAGGCCGGCTCATTGTTGTAATGCGCAAGAAGAAATAGATGGCAACCCGTGGTACTACGACGTCTTGCAATATATCAAGTTTCAAAAGTATCCCGAAGGAGCAAATGAAAATGACCAAAAAAATGCTTAGAAAAATGGTAGCAGGATATGTTTTGGAATTGGAGATTCTGTATAAAAAAAAGCCATGACCAGACGTTGTTAAGATGTGTAGACGCACGGGAGGCAAAAGAAATTTTGGCAGAGGTGCATGATGGTTTGTGTAGAACCCACGCCAATGGCCTGTCAATAGCCCAAAAAATTATGAGATATGGATATTTTTGGTCAACCATGGAGGGAGATTGCATTGATTACGCCAGGAAGTGCCACAAGTGCTAAGTTTATGCCGACAAGATCCACGCTCCCCCTTTACCGTTACACACAATGAACTCACCATGGCCATTTGCAACTTGGGGCATGGATGTCATTGGACAGATTCATCCGAAGGCTTCTAACGGGCACTATTTTATCTTGGTCGCCATTGATTACATTACTAAATGGGTAGAGGCAGCATCTTATGCCAACATCGCAAAGACAACGGTGTGCAAATTTTTGAAGAATGAGATCATCTGCCGATACAGTTTGTCCAAAAGGATCATCACCGACAATGCTTCCAATATGAATAACAAATTGATGACTGAGGTGTGCCACCAGTTCAAGATAACACACCATAATCCCACGGCCTACCGCCCTAAGATGAATGGGGCAGTGGAAGTGGCAAACAAGAACATAAAGAAAATTATTGCGAAGACAATTGACACCTACAAAGATTGGCATGAAAAGCTGTCATTCACTCTGTTCGCACATATATAGGGGCAACACCCTATTCTCTAGTGTATGGCACAGAAGCAGTACTACCCATTGAGGTTGAGATTTTGTCGCTCCGGGTCTTAAATGATGTGAAGTTGGAGGAATCAGAATGGGTTCAAGCCAGGTTCGACCAGTTAAATCTCATCGAGGAAAAGAGGTTGAAGGCCATCTGCCATGGTCAAATGTACCAAAAACGAATGATGCGGGCATATGATAAGAAGATGCTCCCAAGAAAATTCCGAGAGGGAGATCTGGTGCTCAAGAAGATCCTCCCAATTCAGAAAGATTCTCGAGGGAAATGGATGCCTAACTGGGAATGGCCATATGTTGTCAATAAGGCCTTTTCAAGGGGAGCATTAATTTTAACTGAAATGGACGGAGAAGAGTTGAAGAATCCTGTGAATTCCAATGCAGTTAAGAAATACTATGTTTTAAAAAAAGAAAAAAAAAGAAAGAAAGATGAAGCGAAAACCTGAAAAGGCATTTCATCTAAAAAATGGAGAGCTCAAGGCGAAAACCCGAAAGAGGGCATCTTGAAGCAAATGAAGGATCCGATTCGAAAACCCGTTAAGGGCGGCTTAGATAAATTTTGAGATTGGGCCTCCAGCAAGTAGAGTCATCCCCACGGGTACCAGAAGAAAGAGCTTCAGGCAAAGATTCTACTCCGATTGATAGGATCACGCATCATTCATAATGTGGATACTCGGGGTTTTGTATTTCATGTTTTGCTTTCCCTTTTTCCTCATGTTTGCCATGACTTTCTTAAGACTGTTCCAAATCCTTAATGTTAATAAAATCACATTTTTGAAACCTTCATTCTTTGTTTCCTCATCATTTTCATAAATACCATGCAAACAAGTTAACATAGACTTATGGTAAGCAAAAGATTTCTAAGCATTACTATGATCTAACCCTGAGAGTGTAGGTGATTAGAAAACAGGATCAACTTTGATCTCAAGCTTCCAGCATAATGTGTGTCGAGGCACGACAAATGGGAAGATTCCAAGCATCAGAATAAGATAACCATTATCATGCACCATTCACAGTTGTTTGAGAAAATATTCAAGACAACAATAGGGATCTCCCAGGTGAAAACCTGTAAGGGCACCTCAAAAAAACTCTCTAAAGTGAAAACTCGAAAGGGCACTTTAGAACCCCGAACCAAAAACTCAAAAAAGAAAGGCCAAAATGGTTGAACCCAACAGTGAGATGGGGTACCGTCACTAGAAGAAGAAAAGAAAGAGAAGGCAAGCAGAAAGTCGAGATTGACTGATTGCAGAAACAAGCGCATCGAGATATTAACACTCATGCATCATGTATAGTTAGACATCCCTAGGATTAGGAGCATGCTAACTCATTTATTACAACATATTGTCCATTTTAAATAGGTACTTGCAGACTGCCAAGGACTCATAATCTGCGGCTTTGTGGTAAGGAAGTGATCATTTGAAGATAGATTCTGGCAGCCTTAGTAGCATGAGTTCAGAAAGATCGGAAGCCGTTTTTGGCGTGAATCCTCAGATGTGAAGGAAGATTTCGGTAGCCTTAGTAGTGTGAGCCCAAAAATATTGGTAGCCATTTTTGCGTGAATCCCAAATGCAAAGATAAAGGTTCTATATAGGAAGGGCCTATATTTTCGAGCACTCGCAACGAGAGGGTCTATATAGGAAGAATCTGTAGCTCCGAGATTTTAGAAGCTAAAAGTTCTATATAGGAAGGACTTGCGGCTCCAGGGTTTGAAGACTATAAGTTCTATATAGGGAGAACTCCCAGTTGAAAGAATCCATCCGTGACGCAGAAGGTTTTATATAGGAAAAATCCGCGTCGAAAGTGAAGAGTTCTATATAGGAAGGACTTCTACCTCTACTGTCTCAGAGTGAAACGTTCTATAGGAGGGACTCGTAACTCAAGACTCAAGAACGAAATGTTCTATATAGGAGGGACCTGTAGTTCCAAGATCGGAGGGTTAAGAAGTTCTATATAGGAAGAACTTACGAGCCTGAAGATTCAGTCGAGGAAAAGCGGAGAGTTTCAGAAGAACACGTGATTCCGAAGCTACAAATAGGGAAGTCAGGTAAAAATAAGTGCTTATGATCTTTGCGTTGTTCCCGTTCCATGAGAACAAGAAAAGAAGGGCAACTGTAACCACTCATTTTTATCCGGTGTATACATGATGTACTAATCTGTGTTAGTCTAATAATTAATACATATTTGTTGTATTATACTTCTATTACGTATATGTGATTAATATGTTTGATGTGTTACGTATGCATTAGCAATTATTATGTGCATGTTTATAAACGTTTGCATGTGTGTATTATTAATGTCCTTGTTATTATCGAATGAATACGAATAAATATTGCATGAATTGTATGTGTTATTATTAAGTATATTTGTATGCGAATGTGTATATGTATGTAAACATGCAATGCATATGCTATATATGTATATGTGTCCACGTATGTGTGCTTGCATGTAAGTATATGTTATTAATAATAATAATAATAATAATAATAATAATACTATTTGGGCTAAATTTAAATAAAGTAAAAGTATATTAAAACCTAAACAAATTAAGTGTTCAGTCCACATAATTACAAAACCCAAAACCAATATTTACACTAGACCTGAACCAGCCAGCCCAAAGGTTAATATTAATAAAGCGGTAATTATTAAAGTACCAATTTTGGGCGGTGTGGGGGTGCTAATCCTACCTCATTCGTAACCGACTCCAAAACTCAACATTTTAAATTTTTGGTTTTATGGTGTCCGGCCTACCTTAAGTGGCCGGTGGCGACTCCATTTTCAAAATAAAATATGATTTTCCTAAAACCCGTGGAATATATTTTTAAAATACCCTAAAGACCCCAAACACCCTTTAAGACCCCGTTTTTTTAGCGAAAGAAAGGAAAGACATCGCTACAGTTAAGAAGCTAGAATCCTTATCTTTGCACTTTAGTGGCAATTTCGGTTAAGAAGGAAAATTAAGGGAAACTATTATGAATAATTATTTGATGAATAAGGTGATAATTTGATGATTTAAAGTAAATAATGGGACTAATTGACAAATAGAAAAGTAAGGAGAAATTAGTATAAAGTTTGAAATTATTTATGAAACTGTGTAAAAACTGGATTTGGCAGTAACTTTGGAAATTCACCATAAATTCCACAAAAATGGTTAGAAGGTAAATTTTATACCGATATAAAGATGTGTTCGTCTAGTTTCTTTTCCAACAAACAGAAACTGATTTCGAGTTCTGAGAAAAAAGATATGAATTTTTAAGTGATGAAAGGTCAGAAAAATAGTTTAGCAGTCAGCTTCGAATTTAGTCCTGGAAGTTGACTTTGAAAATTCGCCATAAATCGTACAAGTTGAATTTGAGCTATTAATTTATATGGTTCAAGATCTTATTGAATCTACATTATTTCAGCACAAACGGAATTGAATTTTGAGTTGTAGATTATTTTTATAGAAATATTTCTTTGAAGATTGTACAAAGCTGCTCGAAAATGAAAATTTAGATATTTTGTATCTAATGTTGGTTATCAACTTCAGAAGAATTATTTGAAGCTCAAAATGGTTATTAAGAACGAAACTGAGGTTTTGACAGTATAAGGAAGAAATGAAATTTATGGAAAATTCTTATGCTGAATAATTAAATAGCTTAATTGAAATATTGTTAGAAGTGAATCTAACAAATGTTTATTTATATTCATGTGATAAAAGAAGTTGGATCCGAATCAAAAGAAGATTCGAGGTACTATAAAAGGAAATGATCAATAAAGCTTAGTGAGGCATATTAATAAATGGCCCAGGTGAGTGCATTTCTAAATGTTTGCATTACATTGAAATTGGCATTGCATTTCTTTATAATACATGATATGATACAATGCTCGACATGGCAAGCTTAATGGAATACCAGGTAAGAATTATTGTTTACATAAATGATGATGCATTATGCATAATGGCAATGTATGTCTATACAAGCAATGTGGACAATAACAAGAATAAATTGAGACAAGATACACCCTGGGGATCCAAGCCCATAGTGCAAAATGCACTAACGAGGTGTTTTAATATAAGGAGCAAAGAGTGTCCTTATATGAGGAGCAAAGAGCGTTCTTCCGAGTACGTACTCTATAAAAGCACTACGGTGCAGATAGGCTATGGGGTTTCCATAGGCCTCTAGCCATACACGATGATAATAATAACAAGATGATTACATGCTAGATCATGATCATGCAAATGACTGCATGACGATACATGATTCATATGACAGAGATGGTACATGATACATATGTTACATGAAACATGATATAGATGCTACATGATATATGATACAGATGTTACATGATTTCATGATACTTGAAAAAGAAGTTACATGTTACATGTCTGAGAAGTACATGAAATACGAGATAGAAATGTTATTGATACATGATAGAAATATTACATGCTATATGATAAAACACATGTTACGTAAATGATTACATGATGAAAGCATGTCTATGATAGAGAATATATTATGCAATGATAATATGATTTATATGATAGCTATGATACATGTACATTGTGATATACTTGCCTTGTCGTAGAGAAATATGAAATGCATTCTTATATGAAGTATTATATAACATCATTTTCAAGTGTAAATAAATAAGTTTAATTGCCTCATTAAGTTCGTACTTAGCGTGTGTTTGTTTCACACGTAGATTAAGATGGAGGATTTTTTGAAGAGGAGTCGAGCATGCTGATCAAGCTTCAATCTTTAAAACAATAGTAAGATATTCTAGCTTATGATAATCTCTAGTGGGCATGTAATTATTTAATTGCTAGTAGAGTATGATGCATTAAATTAGACTAAATGATAGATAAGTAATCAGTTTTGATGATGAATCGTATATGGATAAAGCAAAATAAGGCATTAGCATTGTAACAGAATAAATCTAAGGTAGAAAGGATAATTACTTTGCTAATAAGAATAATCGGTAATCGTGTAAAGATTTTAAAGTCAAGAAAGGGCCTAGATAGCAAATCTAGTTTTCACCCTGAATTGAACTATTATTTTTAATAATTTCCAAAAATATTTTAAAATAATTAATTCAGGGTTGAAACTAGCTAACTGCACATAGGTTGTGTTTTTAAGAAAACTGAGAAAGGGTTAGATTTATAAACTAAAATTTGTAAATACTTGTAAAAATAAATTTATAAGCTGAGATTTCTTTAAGCGACTCCGTAACATCTTTAATGTATATTCAATTTACGAGTATACGTTAAGGGTGTTACAAAGCCACCGCCGATGACAAGGGTTGAGGAACCCTAAAGCTTCTTTGCTTAGCGTGCCAGAGGTGGGCTAATCTGAGGGGGGAGAGAGAGCCCAGTGGTTGGGCCTTTGGAGTGGTCTAGGGTTGGGGCCGTTAAGCCCAAGCATAAGAGGCCCAAACCGCGTGAGTAAGTGAGATCGGGTCAGTGAGCCGGCATGTTCAACCTAAATCGAACTGAGCTAATATGTGAACCGGTTCAACAACCAAAACGGGTATGACCGTTGACCAACCTGACTCGACCCGTGACCCAACCCTGTGACTCGAGATGACGTCAGCATGGACCAGAATAGTGATGTCAGCGCTGACCAAGGGGGATGACGTCAGCGTTGACCTATGTGATGACCTCAGCATTGACTCAGGCGATGACGTCAATGTTGACTAGACCAATCAAAGTCAACGCTGATCGTTGACCGTTGACTTTTTCAGCCAACTTGAATTTGACATTTCTCGACATCCTGAGTCTGTTTTTGCAACCCGTTTCGTATAATTCAAACCCAAATTGATAGTTTTGCTAATTTTAATATGTTTTTGGGAGATTTAAGGAGAGGTGTATGAGATCTAATGGGACTTGCTTATGTGTTTTAGACGATATCGATTTCGATGACGACATTTTACCACCTCCTATTCAGCCTGCTCCTGCACCTTCTGCGAGAAATACACGTGAGTTTCTAGCATAGTTTCAGTGAGGTGGCATTGTAATATTTATTTTAGAAGGTGAATTTAATTGAGACCTCTACTCTGTAGGTTCTAACTCAGCTAGACCTAGAGCTAGTTTAGACCGTGGGAGGCGTCAGCATCGACGTTAGAGCTTTGGCCGCTAGAGGTGTGTTCTCTGTCTGTGCTATATTCTATGAAATGTTTTATAAACTTTGCATGACTAATTTTTGTGTTGATATTTCACTAAGATTTGAGATGTTGTGCATATTGTGAACTGGGTTTTATAAGATTATCATAACTTTGGAGCTGTGTTCCTCGTATTTTAGTATGGTACAACTGTGTTAACAATGTGTTCATAAACATTATTTTATCATGCACGGGATGGGTTGTACGGAGGAAGAAGTGGTTTGACCACTCTGTGATTGGAGAAATAAGGGGTAAGGGGTTCAGGGGAACTACCTCCAGTGTGACCGGTTAGCTTTACCACTACTGTGATTGGTGTTAGTAGTTGGGTATTGTGACTATTTATTAGTATCATCTTGTGCACTGTGTTTTATAATGACATGCTTTTACCTTGTGTTATTTTTATGAAACTGTTTTTGTGATTGATGCACTTAGAGACATACTGGGCTTAATAGCTCACTCCTTTATAGCTTATCTTTCAGATTACTGGCTCTAGGCGACCTGGTACTCGGAGGGCCTCTTGCGTATTCAGTTTTATCTCTTCATTAGTACAGACTCACAAATTTTAAATTATTATTATTCTTATTATATTTTTATCAGATTTGGGTTGTAATTTGGACTAGAGACCATTTGGGATTTGAGGATGTTTTCAGTATGCATGTTTTTATTACTGAACTAAATATTTTATTATACTTTTGGATTTAGTATTTTAATAAATGATAACGAACTTATAAAGTCTCTTTTATAGAAAAGTTAAATGATTTGTTATAAATAAATTGGTTGTTGAGGGCAAAGTTTTCAATCGTGACTTCCTAAATTCTACCTTTTCTTTTTGGTCGGGTTTAGGGGTTACATTTAGTGGTATCAGAGCTAAGTTTAACCCTCGGACTGTGAGGCTCACGTGAAATTTTAAATTAAAAATTATTTTTGCATGCATAATAAAGGTTTTGGGTAAATAGGAAATTTTCTAAATAATCGATTACCTAATTAATAATTTAAAGTATTTTGAAAATTTTGAGACTCCGGTACCAGTTCTAATCTTTAGGTTCTTATTCTTGTAGATAGAGAATATGCCACCCCGTAAGAGTGTTAGACTCGCTTCGGTTAGAATTCGAGGCCGAGGCCGGGCGACGGCCGTCACTAGTGAACCGCCTTCTGTTGTTGATCATACAGATGATCAGGAGGAGATACAGAATTCGGGAGGGACCCTGCCACCTGAGGGATAATAGACTATGAGCCAACAGTCTGGTGATAGAGATGCTCATGATGAGCAGCTGCCTGGTGAGGACTTGCTGGATTCTGATGACAGTGAGACCGTTTAGCTGGATAGTGCTACCGTTATCCAGTAGCTATTGCAGTACTTTCGTGACCAGTCAGAAAATTCGAGGAAGCCTATCTCTACAGTATTCCTGAGGGCTGGGATGAGAGTATTTTCAGGTGTATCTGATGAACACCCATCTAATGCCGAGTTATGGATGAAGGATCTTGAGAGGCTATTTGAGGAGATGGAATATACTACTAACAAAAAATTGAGAGCTATTGTTTCACTGCTGCATGGTGAAGCACAAGGTTGGTGGAAGGCTGAGCAGAGAATGAAGTCAGCTGATCAAATGTCATGAGAGACCTCTTGACAGGCATTCTAGAACAATTACGTGGGTGAGCAGTATTTAGCTGATCATCATCAGGCATTCGTAGACCTTAAGCATGAGGGCATGACAGTATCTTTATATGAGATTCGGTTTGTAGGGTTGTCTCAGTACGCGCCTGAGTTGGTAGCCATAGAGAAAGATAGACGTCAGGAGTTTCTTAAAGGCCTGCGCTTCTTAATTCGAGAGAAAGTGGCTCCGTTTAAGGACAAGTTGTTTAGTGAGTTAGTGGATCGAGCTAAGACAGTAGAAATGATGATGACACTTGCCCAAAGTCAAACAGTGCAAGAGAGGAGTATGAGCAAGAATCAACCAGCTCCGAGTGTACAGCAAGGTTTAGTTGAGTTTACTAGCAAGAGAGCTATGGAGGAATCTGATCAGCAGGGCAGTCAGAGAGCGAGATCAGCCGTTTTGACATTTCCAAAAAGTAGTATCGGTGGATCGACAGGTTATTATTATGTGCCCCAGTGTACTTATTGTAAGAAATGGCATGATGGGGGAATGTAGAAAGAAGAACGAAGCTTGTTTCAGATGTAATTCTCTTGATCATTTCCTTAATGATTGTCCGCGATCACGTACTGGTTTGGTCATGCAGAGTCAGACACATGCGTCAGTTTGGGCACCTCCTAGAGGTAGAGAGCATAGTAGGTCAGCTGCTTCTGGTACTACTAGTAAAGATATACCTTCTCAGGATGTTAGATCAGCTAAATCTGAGGTTAGGCGACCAGGTTTAATTTATGCAACTAGAGCTCGTGGTAATTATGATGATGAGGAGTTTGAGGACATAGCAGGTATCGTTGTGATATTTTTAGTCATTATTCTAACCTTAATAGCTGAATAATTTAAAATGACGAAGTATGTGTGCGCATACGTTAATTTTAGAATTTATCGCTGAGCGTGAAATTTCGAGGTCGAAATTTCTTTTAAGGGGGAGAATTGTAACACCTTAGAAATTTAATTAGGAACCCTAACCCTAAATTGGAAATTTTCCCTAAATTGGAACCCTAGAATTTGGAAATTAATAAATCTAAAACCCTAGCTATCCAAAATTGAGGATTTAATTGAGTCAATTGGTTTTGTGACCTAAATGAGAAAATTCAGGAGTTAAGGGCTTCTTTGAAATGTGGGAAGAGTTGTGACCCTTAGTGTAGCGATGTCCTTTTCGCTAAAAAAATGAGGTTTTCGACGTGTTTGGGATTTTTTGGATATAAAATATTTATTCTGTAGGGGTTTTGAAAATATCGTATGTTATTAAAAATTGGAGTCGCCACCGGCCACTTAGGTAGGCCGGACACCATAAAACTAGAGATTTGAAAACTATTCGGTTCGGGAGTCGGTTACAGATGGGGAAGGATTAGCACCCCCACACCGCCCAAAATTGATACTTTAATAATTACCGCTTTATTAATATTAGGTTTTCCGGATTAAAGTGACGATTAATTTAAAATTCGGTCATAATTGCGAATAAATTTTAAGGGCCCCGTTATCCGAGAGTAAATGCCCAACCACTATCACTACGTCTGATACTGGCCCCGTTTACGCTCGGATAAAAAGGCACCGCATTGACAATTTATATCTCGATATGCAATATTAGTGGCAAAATATAAAACATGGCAAATAATTTAAATGCAATAAATATTAACATGACAGAATACTAGTCTAACATAAATAAAATACGTAATTAAAACACACATATACATATCAAGCTTAATAGTAGATAAAAACAAATTTAACATGTCACAATAACAAGGCAGGAATAAAAATACGTGTGTAGACAAAAACATATATTTCAAGAAGACATACATATTAGAAATAAAACATATTTCAACATATATAGAACAATATATTATACATAAAAAGAAGACACACTAACACGTAACCTAAAAGCCAAGAGAACAAACAATACATACAAAAAATACAAAACATGTTGTGTACGAGCCAACTAGAACATAATAGGCGTAATACGAATAACCGAACAAATACATAAAGATACATAATCATCATAAACTTAACACACATATACATGTAAACATAAAAATACAAGGCATATACGAGGGATATATAATAAGGCAAAAGACTACATCAACATATACGATTATAATACGAACATGAATATTTACATGGAAACAGGACTGAAATGAAAAAAAATAAACATTAGTGGCAGAAATTAAAGGACAATAATATGCAATTTAAGGACGAAAATGCAAACAGGACCGAACTTGAAAGGACTGGAACTGTAATTAGACCAAGGGGCAGACCCGAAATGAAAAATTAAAAAACGCGGGATGGTTAAAGGGTAATTTTACCATTTAAAAACTGATTCGATGTAATTTAGGGACTGGATTGCAAGATTTTGAAATATAAGGGGGACTAGAATTGTAATTATACCATGCGGCGAGACAGAAACGAAAATATTGAAAGCGCGGGGGGATTTATTACGTAATTTACCCATTTCACAAAATAATAACACCTATAAAACCCTTTTTTTTGGCCGGAATCAAAATTTCCCCATTTTCATTCATTTTTCAGTTTTTATAACGGCCGTTCTCTCTCATTTTTCTCTCAACTCACCCCTGAAGCACATATGTTATCTATAATTCCCGAATGATTATTTTACGAACTCATATTGCTCTCTTAAAATTTTCACTTCTAGTGGTGACGATATTATTACCATTAGCGGTAATTATTACAATATTCACACTTTTGCACTTTTCATAATGTGCTTTCTCTCAAACACTTTTTGCTCTTCTGGAGTATCAATATTTTTAGTACTTTGAGATATAGTACTCACAGTTTTCCTTTGCATTTAAATGGGAAAATATATCTTATGCTTCTACTAAGCATAAATCGACACCATAGATTGTATTTGATAAGTAATCATGTGAAACAAAATAAATAAATATCATAATATATATATAAAGAGTAAATAACTAATGCATAAATTAAATAAACATAAATCAAAGTAATCATGAGAACAAATATTTAATCCTCGTATGCGACATTGTTAAACCAGTTCAAAAGGTCTCTTAGAAACCTCCTTTGAGACCAATAGCCTCGCAGAACGAGATGTTCAGCCAATATACTTGGATTAAACCAACAGAATAGAGAACATATTAACTAATTAAAGAACATGTTGTAGGCGTTACTTAGAATGATCTTTATCACTCTTGTCATTCTTATAATCCCACTTCTTATGGGTTATTACTTTGTTGATCCTTATAATTCCACTTCTGGTGGGTATGAGTGTTTTTTAAATGACCATCTTGTCCATGTCTATATTCATGCTCTCGACCACAACCACAATTGTTAATGTGGCTTTTATTCTCTCCGCTATATAATGTCACATTCACTTTAGGGAATGGAGAAAAGTAAACTTAATGTTATGTTTGCATTCACTTCAGGGAATCTCTCCCCTGAAAATTCTTGAATCAAAATGAATTTTTGTAATCTGAACTTGGGAGAAGTACATAGTCGAGTTATATTCACTAACTGGGTAGTTATTTTCGTAATCAGCATGAATTTATCATGCTTACATTCACTTAAGGGAATGAAGCTGATCCAATAAGATATACTTACTTATTATATCTCCATCCATCTAGGAAAATCATAGTAATTTATTAACCAAATTAAATTACCACATCCAATAAATAATTAAATATAAAATAATGTGGGAAGATACCTTATTCAATATACCAAAACTCAGTACAATAAAACCATTGGTTAACTTTTAATACTTCTTCTTCAATCCATGCTTGATGTAGTCAACTATGATAATTAGGGATTTCGATCTATGTTTACCCCATATGATGTAACCAATAATATATTGCTACAAAACAAGATGTTAGTATTGACTGGAAAAATAAATCAAAGAAAATAAATTATACTTAACTGTGTTGTGGTATATAACCATCGTCTTAGAAGTAAATCCATCCTGATTGGTGTAATCTTTGAAATAGACATTGTTTGTATTTATCTTGAGTCAAGCCATAACTTTTCCAAGTCATTTAACCATATCTTGTGAAACTCAAAACGCGGTTAAAATATCAATCATCGTCATCAAATAAAGTAAAACTAATATTGATATTTAAAAACTTATTGATATGAAAAATATTAAATATAATCTCACATTTGTAGCAATACCTTACGGTAATGTAGGTGAGCAAATGCAAATGAAAGAGCTGCAAGACGACACTGGCAATAACCACATCGTTGTTGGTGCTTTTGTTTGCTGTAGGGTGGACGAATTGTAGAGTTGGATCGAAAGTGCTTTAATAGTTGTTTGAGCAAGATTGTGGTGATAACGTGTTGTGAATAAAATAAATAAGAACAATAACAAGAACAATAACAAGAACAAAGAACAACAATGAAACAACAAAGAGATGAGAGAAAGAGGGAGATTTGTATTATTCTCAATATAGACTATATACAATGCCTTCATCAAATCATCTATTTATAGGCATAAGAAGTACATAATACATTAAACTCTATTTAATGAAGATAATATTCCGAATGATAAAGTAAATCAAATCTCATTGATAAAGTTCTTATTATGATAGACATCCACATAGATAAAATATTCATAACACTAACGAACTTTTAATTTGATTTGTTTTTCTACTTTTTGCATTATTTTCTAAACACTTTTTAAGAATAATGCTATCTTTTTATATTAAAAATAATATTTTTATTATTGAAATTCAACTTATTTTTAATTGGGTAATTATTCCATGCACAACCGCCTATGAAAACTTTATTTCCACAAGCACCTTAGTTTTAGGGGTTAGGGATTTTGTTTAGGGTCTAGTGTTTAGGGGTTTTAGTAGATGAGTTTTGAATTTAGGGGGTGTAGTTAGAATTTAGAGTTTAGATTTAAAATTTAGGGTTTATAGATTAAAACTTAAATCCCTAAATATATTACCCTAAAAAACTAAACTCTAACCTCTAAACCCTAAATTATAGTATTATATCTTAGATTCTAACTATAATCCCTAAATTCTAGACCCCTACACTTAAACAATTAAACCCTAAACCCTAAAATTAAGGCGCTTGTAGAAAATTTTAGTTTCCACTGCGAGTGCATAAAATATTTTCTCTTTTAAATTATCAATATAAAAAATATTTTTTTTAATTTTAATCAAAATTTAATTTCGGTGCAAGCTTTTAAATTGCTTGATTGGATACAAATATTTTTGCCTCCTCTAAAGTATTTAATTATTTTACTTAAATTCTTTTAAAACATTTTTACAAAATATTTAATTAATTTTATTTTTAGTATTCTAATTATTTAAAATATTCTCCCTTTTTTTATTAAAAACAATCTTCATATTATGATGATAAACATTTTCCCTTTTCAGTATTCAGGAATAGTTTTCTAATTAAAATATAAATCAAAATGAACTTCTTTGGTGCAACATATAAATTACTTTTGATTTGGCCAACAATTAATGAATGGTTGAAATTTTTTGGTGATAATAATTTATATTTATTTATGACATTATTTTAATAAGATATTTTAATCTATATGTGTCGATAGTCTTACTGTCCTAGTAATTAAGTGAATTGACACCAATTGAATCGGATTCAAATCATATTATTTTTTAACTTAATTATGAATTACTCAAATGATTTATAACTATTTATTTTAATTACTATGGTACATAATTAGTCTTTGATTACTCTATATTGATCCAATTAATGATATATTTTTTAGTTGCCCTTTCGATTCTCAAGGCTTTGTCTTAATTAATCGGAACAAACCCGCTTGCACACCTAGTTTTGGTAAGTGAATTTTTTAACGAAAATTTTCTGCATACACTAGGCCTAAAACTCGATATTAGCTTAAAAGATATCAAACTACTTACCAGCCCAATTAATTTTTTTAATCATGTATGATTTCATTTGATGGAAGAATCATACAAATATTATTATTGTGCTTCTTGTTAAAAATATTTCTAAACTTAGGTAAAAAAATACAGCACGATAATAAGGAAATCCGACAAATACGACCACCAACAAAACTCAGCATGACAAATGTGAGAATACAACCAAAAGCAACACCCAACAAGAAACTACCCCACCACTAAACTACTGCCCGAACAGCAAGCAACCAGCGCAAAACCACAAGTCACAACATATCACACTTCACACCATCGGATATATTGATTCTTATATTATTCATAATTTTAATTAAATATAAAGCTTAAATAATTAATTAATTAACTTATTATTTCTGGTAAATTTGCTTCTCTCTTATGATTTAATTTTCATCGATCGACATTGTTTCATGGAGCAGCGGATATGGCAGGTCAATGATTTTTTTAATAAAAAACTATATAATTTTTATTTTTCATATTTTTTATAATTAGTACTAACTTGATAAAATATTTATTAAATTTAATCCGGAACTAGTACTAATTACTTTTTTCATCTTCAAGTAGAAAAAAATTATATTTAGGTTTATAAATTATATTTAGGTTTTAGTTAATTGAACTTAATTTTATATTGGGTTGGTTTAAGTGAATTTGAATATTGTAATTAGATTTTGAGTCTATATATTTATTTAAGGCTTAATTGAAAAGAAATGTTCTAATTATATATATATTGTTTTAGGTGTTTAATATCTTATTTCGTTACATTTTAAAGTTTATTCGTAAATTATAGTAAAAAAATTAAC
This sequence comes from Hibiscus mutabilis, assembly GCA_019671005.1. Lineage (NCBI taxonomy): Eukaryota > Viridiplantae > Streptophyta > Magnoliopsida > Malvales > Malvaceae > Hibiscus > Hibiscus mutabilis. The sequence continues at coordinate 48,267,664 of CM033734.1, read as the reverse complement.
ACCCGATTAATGCATGACTTGCGACATATTTTAAATTTCATTTAATTTTTTTAAAAAAGAAATCCTAAAAAAGCTTTAATTTTCTCAAAAGCACCCCAATATTCTCATTTTTTTTATAAACTTTCAAATCTCTAACCTCAAATCCTCAAATATTTAAATATATCC